>JAYKTE010020116.1:0-25324 GCA_036873565.1 Xipholeptos notoides
CAATCATTTTTGATAAACGTTATTTTTCGTTTTTTTTTAATAACACAGTTTGCAGTATTAGACTGAATATGAACGAAAATGGAAGGACTGCGATTCGAACTAGAGTACTACGATTCCGAAGATCGATTGTCTACCCATTGGGCCAAATCTACTTCCCTTTATGAAGATTGGAGGCCCGCCGCTTTTATAACGACATCAAAAGTAAAAAATGCCATTTTATCCCGGAGACAACATGCACCCGAATGTAACGAATCAGATTACACATAAACATTTTTCCTAAGATTTTATTTACTAAGTTCCCCTTCTTCATCTCTTTATTCAGATTGCAGGCCCACCGCTTTTATAGCGACATAAAAAGTAATATATGTCATTTATACCGGAGACAACACGTACCGGAATGTGACGAACCAGATTACACGTAAACAAGATTTTACTAGCTTCCCGTTCTTCCTCTCTTTATTAAGATTGGAGGCTTGCTGGAATACACCGCAATGTGACGAACCACTTTACACGTAACCGTTTCTCTTAAGACTTTACCACCTCCCCCCTTTATCCGCTTATAGATTGGAGGCTTGCTGGAATACACCGCAATGAGACGAACCACTTTACACGTAAACGAGTCTTTTCCCAAGATTTTACTTCATCTCTTTATTCAGATTGGAGGCCCGCCGCTTTTACAAGGGCATCAAAAGTGATATTTGTCTTTTTTTACCGGAGACAACACGCACTGGAATGTAACGAGCCAGATTACACATAAACATTTTTCCTAAGATTTTATTTACTAAGTTCCCATTCTTCATCTCTTTATTAAGATTGGAGACGCGCGGGCTTTTATAGCGACATAAAAAGTAATATATGTCATTTTATACCGGAGACAACAAAAGATTGGAGGCCCGCTGCTTTTATAAGGGCATCAAAAGTAATATTTGTCTTAAGCGAAGTTTTATCACTAGGCAACAAGCTCTAAAATAAGATGCTCCCCTTCATCCATTTTTTAAGATTGGTCGATTGATTGATTGATTTGTTTAACGGCATATCAACCATCTTGGGTCATTTAATGCCGGTTCCTCTTTGGGCATTGGAATATTAGTTTTAGAGGGGGATTTTTTTTTCTTTATAGGGTTTTAGATCATATATTGATTGATGGTGTAGGTTATCTGTTTTTGTAGAATGGGAACGATTTTGGTGTATAGTTTTATTTCTTTGGAGGATTGTGGGATCTTGTTAGAGTTTGTATTGTACTTTTAAAAATTACTCATGTTCTTTTATTGTTTTTAATAAATTACACTGTTGCATGCGTGGATATGAAGAACCTCAAAAGGTTTAATTGTCTTGAACAATTTCAAACAATCATGATAATCGTCGGTGATAATTTTTTTTATTTGGAAAACTAAATTAAAAAAAAAAAAAGAAAAAGAAGAAGAAGAAATAATCAAAAGTGATTTCTTCGCCCCCAACCTTCTTTCTTTGTTAAATTCAACACGTTCTTCCTAAAACAGGATATTAATGGGTATGACATCATAACGGTACTTCATATCCGGGAGTGAATATTATCTTCAGAGCTAAGATGCTAAGAATAACAAAAACTGTTCCCATTTAAATCCATGAAGGCATTTTTACTTGCATAAAAAGCCAGCTTGATAGATGTCATCTTGAAAGTGCGAATGTATTCTTGATGTGAGTGTCTTGTCTGTAAGTGTGATATGATGAAGGAAATGCTGGTTGTCTGTCTTTGTTTAAACCAACCAGCAAGGTAAAACAATAATAAAGATGATGTGTCATTTAGAGGAGAGGGGTACATCAGGGTTTTTTTTTTTAAATTCTTTTCCTTTCCTCTTTTTGCCTTTTTTTTTCAGCTTGCTAAATTTATATCAAATTTTTTTTCCAGTACCCCTGCCCGCCAGGTGTATTTGTTTTGCTTTTTTTTATGAAAAAAAAATTATTCTTTTTATATTTTCTTCTTATTTTTTTTGTTTTATTCATAACTAATAAACATCTATCCTATAATGGAGTAAAAAAAAAGGTCTTTTGGTTTCTGTATGCTATTTAGAATTTTTTTTTTTTAATTTTAAAATCTTTATTTATTTATTTAATTTTCTTTTTTTTTTAGTGTGTGTATTTAATTACTTGGCTAAAAATAAATGTTATTTTTATTAGCAAGGCTATTGGTGAAATTTTTCGCATACCCAGACTCAATAAAAAAAAATTTCAATTTAATAATCCCATTTTGCATTTAAAACATGGGTCTTCTACTTGGGGTACATAAAGCCCTTTATTCTTTTTTTTCTTCTAATCTGTTTTCTTTTCATTTTCGTCATTTTCCTTTTTTCTGTTTCCATCCCCTCTCTTATTTTTTTTTTCAATTAGTCCCTTTCCATACCAAATGAGTTCTTGTTTTCAAGGGGGAAATTCACTCGAGATACTGGATTAGCACTTGGAATTTGGAATACTTAGGCAAATCCTAGTCATTCTGTTGCACTCATATTTAGGTTAAATACCCTTGGGAAAGGTATGAATTTTAGATGTAAACTTCATGTAAGTTTGTTTTCAGATCTGCTGCAATGCCTTTTTGTGGGCATAGATGATTGATTGCTTACGGTGTGTGAGTAGAAGTAGTCATCTGAACAAGCATATATAAGTGTTGAGTGTAGAGCAGCCATGTTTGTTTGTGGCAAAAATGATCCTAGTTAAACAATTAAAAGTAACAACTCTTTATAATAGGAAAAGAAAATTAATCCAAATTGTGAATATCGGTTTCGGGTGGGTAATTAATCCAAGGAAAAATTCTGAAGTAGTTATACAACTACTGCTACTACTACCAATAATAATAATAGTAATAAAAGTTATTAAATCCATAAAGAGCAGAATTACTTTTGTATAGTCAGGCAGTAAGAAAAAAACAACTAGAACTCTAGCTAAATCTAGGGGCATTAAATAATATACATGATGATAATTCTGCTTTTTGGCTCATTTGTCTCACATCTGGGTATAAATGAAATCTTCCAAATCTTAATGAACATACTCTATTGATTGAACCCAAAATATTGCAGTAGTAAGGAGAAAGTAAGGTAAGCATATGGTTTAGTTTTGTGTATGAGGGCTTGTGTCTTCTGTGGAGCATAAATCAAATTCTGCAGTGCTTAGTTGAGAGTAATAGCTGGACTGATGTTTTAGTGTTAAGTTAGTTTATACAGGGAAAACTTAGCTCACAGCTGTGCATTGGGAAATGTGTTCTCTAGCCACATATTTTTAACATTTATGCTTTATATATTTTTCTGATTTAAGGACCAATTAACAATGCACCTGAAAATCATGAATTTGAACATGTTCTGGTAAACATTTATAATAATTTGTTGCTATGAATGAGATATGCTGTTTTATACATTTTATTTATTTCTTAGAATAAAAAAGGGCTTACACCCATCATTAGAATACCTTCTGGAATATTTATAATAAAGCAGAGGCACCTGTCAACAAGTTGGTGTGGTGCAAATTGTGGTCTTTCATCGTTAGTTCAAATACATTAAATCAAAAAGTTGCAAATAATATTTGATAAAGATATATCAATTGATTTTATCACAAGAAGAAAATACACAAAAACAAAAATTAATAAACTCAAAGTTTAAAGCAGTTATTTTTTGGTGAGAAAATTTTTCTCATTCGATTCTTTTTATCTTCTATCTTGTTTCTCTGTAAATACTTTCTTTTAAAATATAGAATTTTACTTCTTTCTAAGATCTCTCATTTTAACAAATGCAAGCTGATCAAAACTCTTTACTACATGATAACTGTAGATTAGAAGTATTTATCAGTATAAATAGTTTAATTGTAAACGTGAGTTGAAATTTAGACATTTAAAGAAATGTTCACATTTAATAGAATTGACCAAAGAGAAGTAACTCATATTTTAAAAAAATTGCTAATCATGTGGTTTGAATATTTATTGTGAATTGCTTTTGCAATTATAAAAACTGATATTCACAATTTGGTTTGTTTATTTTTTTCTTCTAAAATCTGTTTTTCTATTTTTTGGAATCCTTTGAGATGAGCCCCCATAATTAGTATATCTATTTTTTCAGACTGTTGTCCTCATCTTTATTGTTGTTGTTTTTACAACATTTCAGCCAACTAATCCTCTGACTTTCTTCTGGGTATGAATGAGAAGTCTTAGAAATGTATTCTTAGTAATTACTGCCTTTGAGTAGGATTTAAAACCCCATCTCAGGCAACACTCACTTAGAAATGTACAAACTCAACACCTACATATGCTGTGCCACAGGCCATGGGCCTCAGAGGACAACCATACATGGATTTTTGGAACTTATAAATCTACTTGTTCTTTCTAGTTTTGTCTTCCATTTTTGGGTTTGTACCGATTGATAAATAGTCTATTTATTTAATCCTTTAAGATAAAGCATCCTAATTAGTATATCTTTATGAGGATTAAAGTCTAAAAAAATACATGTACTATTTTTTTTTTTTTCTTGTGAAAATAACGAGGGCTTTTTCAAAATTAGAAAATAAAACAGACGAATTAAAAATGCAGAATTCTTGTTCGTACCACCAAAAAAACTTGATTTGGATTAAAACTTTTATACTGTATTTTTCTATTTGGAACCTTTTTCTGTTTTTTAGAGGATGGAGGTGTCACGTCACAGAGGATTCGTGTTTTGATCACCCAAAACTGTTATATCTTCTGCAAACAATTATATACTAAATTTTGAATGTCATTTTAGATACATGGTTATTGCTAAAAATAAAATAATGATAATAACCTGACTATTATTGTTATGGTGGATTTACTTACTTTTATAATAGTGAATTCTTTTCTTTACTCCCTATAAAGATAAGTATAGTTAGTGAGTAAGAAAGAAGGAGACTATCTTTTCTTGATACTTCTACCTGCTGTAATACTACTACTGATACATTTGTTTTTGCCGCATTATGGTTGACCCTAGCTCCAGGATACGAGTATGGTATTGATATCTATACCCAACAAATTATTCACAACAATTATCAACACTAATTTCAGGCAAAGAACACTATTCGTTGTATGTTTAATGATTAAATAGTTGAACCCATATAAATTACATCCTATGTATGGTAAGTAAAAAGAAAAAGAATGCAAAAAACAGTGGTAGATTATAGGTTCAGTTCTAACAGCAGGTAGAAACAGCTAAAAAATACCCAATATTGATTGATACTTGTTAATGCTTATTTAATATAGACAATTTACCTCTGTGGATGAAAAAAAGGGTTATAGTCATAGTTTTGAAAATGCTCCAGAGGTCGACAGGAAAGTTTCTGAGTTCAGGTAATATCCAGAAGGTACAAGAGCATGTCAGCTAAAATATTATGAAGATAACAATAAGAGTAAGAGTAGAAGCCTGAATAACTTAAATAATAATAATAATAACACCCAAAGAAGGCCAAAATACACCTCAGACAAAATATTGCTACGAGGATAATAATGAGTAGAAGTCCAAATAAATTGAATAATGATAATAACACCTGAAGAAGGATGAAATGTTATGAAGATGATGATGATGAACGTGAGAGTAGAAATATTTTCTTTTTTTTTTAAACGGATAATTTTTACATGTGATGTTTTTCAATCGTTTGTATGGAACTAAAAATGTATCAAAAGTTTCAAGCGTTTTTTTTTTAAAAGTCAATTGTAATTATACTCATGCATGCATACACCACATATCTCACGTCCACACCCAGGTATGAATTCACAATCATAATTATTCATTATTCCCAAATAACAAAAATGATGACCAGTGACCACACCAGTCACACTTCAGGCTTAGTTGCCTATGACGCTTTGCTGTCTCTTGTATTTTTTGGTATCGCCTACTTCTATATCTATTGACAGAACTTAGTAACTATTAATAGTTAACAAACAGTCATTTACTGATAGTGAGTGATATATTACTAAATTGAAATATAGAATAGTGACCGTTTCTACTCACTACTATAATTTGATCTTATATACTTGTTACTTATAAGAACATTGAACAATTAATACCATGACAACAATTTTTCTTGTAGAGAGCCCCCCACACTATTGAGCAGATAATTTAGCTGTTTCTGTCTGTCCTGTCTGGTCAGTATACTCCGTGGCCTTTGTGATCACCATCATCACCCACCACACCCAGACTTTGACTTCGGACTCTACTTCTAAAATTACTGCAGTCAGTTTCAGCAGTTCAGTCAGTACCTACCCAGAGAACCATTATCAGCAGCTACGGTTAGGTAGGTAGCTATGTAGGTAGGTAGGTATCACCGTCTCTTCGAAGAAAGAAGAAAGAAGAAGAAGCGTTAAGAAGAGAGGAAGGAGAAGGAATAAGGATCATTTGCTCGGTAAGAATCAATCGTTCAGGTTGTGGATATCTTTATGCTTGGCTGATTTATTTTCTTCCGGGTCTTAAACTCGAAAAATATCTGCAAGAACAGAAGGAAAAAAAAACTTACAAGGAGACAATTATATTGGATTAAAATTAACAATGTATATGTATATTTTTAAATAAGCAACTTTGAAATATATTCGAATTACTTTTTCTGGAAAAAAAGGAACTAGTGAAAAAATTCCCAACAAAATCTTATGATAAAAAGTCCAATTCAATCTAAAAGCAAAACAAAACAAAACAAAAACAGTGACAGAAATATGGAGGAAGGAGTGAGGACTAAACTCGACTTACAGTTAATGTTTTTAATTGAATAAACAAAATTAATTATGATAATTAATGTTAAATAAAAGGGATAATAATAACACAAATACGAACGATGAATTTGCACAGACAGCAATCAGTTAAAAAAAAAAATGTCATTACAACTCGCATTTGGATTAACTAAATTATGACTCTAAATAAAAAATGCAAATGCACCCCTTTCTTTGAGATTTCCCTTGGGAAAGGATGATGAAGGCAAATTTTCTCAATTTTTCTCCTGCGTAACAGAAATAAAATATGTTGTCGTCGTAATGTTGTAATTATTATCATAAGGCTTTTCTCAGCATTTTCTGTCCATACCATCTTCTACACATTCTGGCTAAAATAAGGATTTTTACAAAAAGGAACTGAACTGCTTGTGTTTAGTGGGAGAGAGTTTCTTTCAGTTTTTTTTTAATAGATGTTAAAAAAAATGAAAACCAAGAGGAGACATCATATTATTAGCCGACACAGTGAAAATTGCGCACACTTAAAGCAAAAGCACCAACCAGTCTCAGAACAGTGGAAATTAAAGGATTTTATTCTTGGCAGTTAGGCAAGGCAAGGAGGCACTAAAAAAGATGAAGAAAAAAAGTTATTAAAAACGACAAAGCCAAAAAAATATTGAATTAATTTGATGATTGGTAAACGTAATTTGATGGTAGGTTGTTCTTTCTTGCAATAAAATAAATTCAATTTCTTAAAAGTAAAAACTTGAAGTGGGTAGTGAGTGAGTAGTGGGATCATCCAAGTACAATTTGTTTAGAGTGTGTTTTTAGTTTGTTTTTGTTTTATTGGCATATTGCCCCTCCAAAAAAAAAGAAAAGAAAACAGAAAAAAAGAGGAGAAAAAACAAACAAAACAGTAGGTTCCTGGTAAAATCATCTTTTTTTTTCCAGATGAATTAACAATAGTTTTAAACTTCCTATTCGGGAGGTTAAGTTTATATTTATTAGGAAATGGTCTTCGTCAAGATTACATTTTGTTTCAACGCGAATTAAAAAAATAATCATAGAAAAGGAAAGGCAGTGAAAGGCACTACTGGACTGGACACTGCGGTGCCGGTGCGGTGGTGTGGTGCGGTGCGGTGCGGCGCGGCGGCGGCGCAGAGAGAAAAGGAGAAAGAAGGATATTTTTCTGCGATTTAGATAAACTAGGATATTGGTGATTTTTTTCGCCTTTTTTTTGTGTTGGAGGTTTTCTTTCAAGTCAAAAATCGTAATTTCTCAATAAAAAATAATTGCCATTGAAAAGTTTCATAATTAAAATTAGAATATTGTTTATATTAATTTGTTATTATTGTTCGATTTTGAAATTTGAATTTAAAACGTTGTTGTTGGTTTATGGTGGTGAGTGAAGTGAGTGCGTGTGCGTGGTGTAACTGGTGTTAGTTCTTTCACCGGGTCATTGTGTTTTACCAAGGTTTGACGATTGATTAAAAAGAATTAAGATGTCATCTTTTATTTTTATGAAACTTACACTCTCAAAGTAGATATAGATCGATCTAAATTGATTGATTAATACACAGTCAGTTTGGTGTTGATTGACAAATAAATAGATTAGTTGAGGTATGTTTAATATTGATTGATTAGAACCTCTTGTGACTTGTAACTTGTGTGTGTATGGATGGAACTTAACTGGAACTGGACTGGACTGGACTGGACTGTGTGTGTTACTGTTGTAGCTAAGCCTGGTTAATTTCGACAGGTTTATATATACGTACATAAAAAATTAAATCTGTAAAAAAGAAAAAAAGGATAATGTGTTTTCCACCAGCTAGCTGTTTTTTTCTCTCCGTTCTTTCACTTGATTTTAAACAACGTTACTTCGAGTGAATAAATAACGTGTTGCCTTTTTTGCCTATCCTTTCTCTTTCCCTCCTCCCCTCATATATATATATATATATATATATATATATATATATAAATCAAATAATGTTGGTAACATAAAAAAGGCTCTCTTTCATCACTTAGTCAATTTGTTCACTCAAGTTCCTTCTCTTCTTTATCGCTTTTTTTACAACTCAATTCTCCGTTTTTTTACTTTTCCCCATCTCTCTCTCCCCCCTGTCTCTCTGTCTCTGTCTGTCTCTCTCTCTTCTTAAAATTCGGCTGCTACGGTTTCCAACCTGCTTCTTCTTTACTTTCTTCTTTCGAGTCCGTAAAAAGAGCAACCAGAAATGATGGTTTTTTGTTTTAAATAGTTTTTTTTTTTTTTTCTAAATTTGATAGAACATAAGCAAACATAATCATTCATTCACAATCACTTTTATCGATTACCTATTAAAGTTAATTAACTAGAATAACAATCACCTACCTCACCTCACCTTCGTCATCATCATCACCATCAACATGACGATTTACTACTAGTACTCAGTGTTTCTGTCTCAGTCAGTCAATGAATGGATGCGCTCTGTGCGGAGTGAAAGTGCGTGCGTGCGTGAGTTAGTTCTCTTTCAAATTTGGATTATTTTTTATACAACTTTTTACACTTTTTAAAACTCCCTCTTCGATTCGCTTCATCGACTGATCTGATCTATCTGGATGTTTAAATGCCGTTTTTTCAGGAAGATTCTTCAAGTCATGGAATTTCAAAATAATATTAATAGTTTTTGTTTCGTTTGGTTGGTGGGTTTGGGTTGGTGGTAAATAAAACATTGACATGACTTCGGGTGGCGACACTACTTTTAGTTTGGTCAGATGACAAAAAAACAAAAAAGTCACCGCGAACGAGTCAACGCACAACGACTGATTTGAGGCATTATTTTCACACTTATGACCAGACCAGACCAGACCAGACCACGGTCGGTGGTGGCGGTGACCAACAACCACCTACAAAATACATATTCTGATTTAAAAGAAAGAAAGACAAAAGACAATGATTACGCAGCAGCCCTAAAAACAGTCCATGTCACCCATGTGACTTAAATGCATGTAAAAAAACAGTAAACACATACGCACACGCACACTCACATAATTATCACCCACACTCCCAATTTACAGCTGTGTGGCAAGTGGCACGTGGTTGGTGGGTATAACATTCTGTTTTCTTCTCTTTACCCTTTTTGTTAAATGGATTAAAAAAAAAAATGTATTCCTGTCTAAAAAAATACCCTCTTTCCTAGATTAAATTCTAATTTTTTGTGCTGTCTGTCTGTAAAGGTTAAATTCAATCAACTTTTAGTTTATTTCATTTCATTATGTTTTGTTTCGCATATATTAATTTTTTTTATTCAACATAAATAATGTAAGTGATGATGATGCAGATTATTGCATCGTTTTGTTGTTAGTTCATTTTTTGCAATAATGAATGCAGGCAGACAAGAAAGAAAGCACACGTTATTGACGACGACAATCAATGCATTATTTCAATATTGCATTTTGGTTTTGTTTGCTCTATTTTCTTTTTGTCATTAAGAAGAAAAACTTGTTATTAGAAGTAAGTATGAATAATATTAATTATCATTATTCATTTTTCAGCTCTGCTGCTGCTGGTACCTTTGCTTCTTATTTGTCCGAAGAAGACTAGAAGCCGAATTTGAACCCTTTGGAATATTACCCACATATTTTATGGTGTGTGTTTACTGTTGTTTCCATTTCATTGCTTGAAAGAAAGAAAAATACGTTAAGAGGGGAAAAAAAGACGAGCCCCCCCCCTCCCGCACAAAATTCTAAGCAGAAAAGTTCACTTTCAATACCAACTTTGAAATTAATTAAAATATAATTTTTTGAAAAAAATCTATTTTCTGTCAGAAGTTAAGAAAAATTGGATAAAAAAGAGCGGAAAAAAAAAAAGATCTCACGATTGATTTTTTTTCACACCATTCACACACACACACACACACACAAACAGAAATACAAATGAAGAAAAAGAAGAAACATAATTTTAAAAATGACGCCAACAACACAAACACTAAATCATTCATTATTTGTTTTGTTTCAGTGAATGAATTTTGTTAAATTCATATATATTTTCCTGGCTTCCTCGTTTTTGTTATTTTCACAATTGACAAAAATGTGATCCCAACAACATGGATTATTATTGGACATACCTTCCTTGGATTCATTCATTCGGTCATTACTAACTACTCATGCATTCATTTGTTTCATTAAGGAATTAACAAGACAGAGCAGCCAGAGCGCTAATTTGAAATTTTAAATATTTGCTTACTGAAACAAAAAGATCAACAACAATAACAGCAATAATGCCCCAAACATCTCTAGAAATGATGAAAGAAAAATGCCACTCACTCACTCACACCGATTGTCAAAATAAACTACTATAACTACAAAACAACAATCAACCGCCGGGCAAGAAGGAAGGCAACCCCGAACAAATAAACGGGAAAAGGATTGTAAAATATAGGAATTTCATTGACGCTTTCTTTCTTTCTTTCTTTCTTTCTTTCTTTTATTTTTCTACAAAGTTTACAATTTGTACTAAAAACAATTCTTCCCCCCCCCCTCCAAAAAAAAAAAAAGTTTTTTGGTGCGGTTGCGGTGCTCGCTCGTCTCGTGTTTGGATCAAACGCATTTATGGCATTATTTTACGAGGATTTTTTTTATTTATTTCCCTTCTTGACAAAAAGAAAAGAATAAAAAAAAAACCGAAAAAGAAGTTGATAACAAAACAACAGACTAAACAGAAATATCTAGGGTCGATGACGATGAAGAGGCAAGAAGAGGAGGCATTAACAACGATGAGGCAAGGCACGAGGAGGCAATGAAGCAAGAAGCGCGAACTTTTCTGGAGTTCTAGAGAGAGAGCACTGACTGCCGTCGTCGTCATTGTGGTGGTGCTGGTGCAGCATCTGCATCATGCGTGTGAGTGCGCGCTCGCTACTGATTATTACACAACACAATCATCATTCATCTCATTAATTAATTACTCTCTCCGAAAAAGTTGTTTGTTCTAAAATCCAGCATTATTACAAGAGGAAACAGAAACAGCCCACCACAAGTATTTCCATTATTGTCAATATTTTTATTATTTTTTATTAAATTATTGAAAAGAAAGTATGTTTTTATTGTGACATACGACGTGTGTGTGTGTGTGTTTGTGTGTGTGTCTGTGACATGGTACTATTTTTTTTTTCTTTTTTGGCTAGTTGTGACTGAGTGAGTGACTGCTGATTTTTGGAATTTTTACTGTTCGGAAAAAAAGGTTTAAGAAGAAAAACAAATTGGAGCAAAACAGGGACAAATTAGCAAAAAAAAAAAAAAAAACCCAAAAAAACCACACACACAAAAATAATAACAAACAAAACATTAAAAAAGAAAAGGAGGTTGAAATTTGTGAAAAACTAAAAAATCAGATCGAGTGTAAACACATACATTTACACACAGTTACACAAACAACTCACATTGCCACATATCGGCATAGTCACCACACAAACACAACAACTTTACACCAGTGTAGTAGTGTCCCCCCACCAGCCAGTGTCACCAGTCAGTCAGTCACAGTCTCCACACCACACACGCACGGTACCCGAATCAGGTCTCACTCACTCACTCACTATTCTTAAGCTAGCAGCAAAATTTGTTCCCTACTGCGTCAAAATTGAAATCTTCAATTCGAAAATTAATTTTGCCTTTTAACACGCACAAGCTCAACCCCCTCCGCAAAAAAAAAACAACTACAAAAAAAACAACAAAAAAACAACAAATAGACATATCCGTGTGTGTGTGTCGTATTCGTGTGGGTACGCATTATTGACCTGAGCCAACCCACCTTTTTCCGTTCTCTGTATGTGTGTGTGACTGTGTGACTGGATGCGTGGTTCATTAACATTTCTTTCGCTCTCAACCAAATCTATGAGAAAAAGAGTAGGCCTATTCAATTATCTGGAGAAAAACATGAAAACATCAATCTCGCCAGGACCAGTTAAATTTTACAAAAAAATAAAAAAATAAATAGATAAAATAAGTTTTAGGTTTCTGTGCTAAACAGTAAACACTGTGCTTAAATTAAGTTATTAGTGTGAATTTGTGACAAACAATTAGAAGTTTTTTTTTTACTCTTGATCTGCTTTAAGATGTGCCCTCTTTCTCTCTAATACTGAGGGGAGAATTGAAAAGAAAAATCCTGCATAGCAGTAAGTTAAACAGTACACACTGACTGTCACAAGCGTAAATTAAATATAATAATGGTTTACTCCTCTAACTAAAAACCGATAATGAAAGGAATTCCTTCCATCATCTCTAGCAGCCGTCAAATATTATTTCCGGTGTTTGTGTTTGTTACATCTTCTTAGCTGGTCGGTTCGGTTGCTAGTTATTAAAATTAGTTGGAAATATGGAGAGAGTGGTGTTACTGTTGGTGTCTCTCTATCTTAAATGAAAACAGACGCTTCTGTGCAGTGCAGTCAGTGCAGCAGCAGTGCACCCTACCCACAACAACCCCACTCTGACTGAGCCTTAAAAATTAAATTAAATTAAGAGGCGAAAAATTAACCCCCCCCCACATCATCACCCATACACAAATTGCATGTGTGAAATCTGCATATCTTACAACCAGTAACGATCCCTACCCTGTGGGTCATATGTGTGACTGACTGTGTGTGTATGGTGAAGATAAAAACCATAAAGTCTGTTTTTTTAATAATCACCTACGACGACCAGTGGAGTGACCTCTAAGTTGAAGGGGGCCTGCTGGCTGGCTGGCTGGATGGATTTGTGGACTGCTCCTTCCTCAGCCTGCGCCAGTGTGTTTGGGGGTCTTGGAGAAGAACTTGCACTGGAACAATAGTTTTTATTAAATCACACGGCAATGCAGTTGCAGTTGTTGATTTTCTTCTTAGTTTAAGAAAACAGTTTTACTGCGAGTAAAAAAAATAAGACAAAAAACAAAACCCAAAAAACTTTATATATTATATTATCAACTATTGGATTTTAAAAAAGCTGTTTTTGTTTTATTTTTTATATTTCTTTAAAAGTATTTCCTCTCTGTGACTTGATTTGGATTTACTTCGATAAACGAACCAAATCTTTTAAAACCCTTGGAAATTATTGCTTTAAAAAAACAAATTAAACAAACTAAAAACCCTATGCAAAAATATTTTAAAAAGCAACAAAAAATGCAAAAGAAAAAATATATATATATATCTAGAAAGCACAATTCTTCAACAAATACTAAAGCTAAAGCAAAAATTCTTTTTGAATTAAAAGAATTTTTTTAAATACTATAAAATTAAAATAGAATTCATAGATTTTCTCTACTCCAAGAATCATGACTAATATTTAATGCCGAATCCGAATAAGTGATACCAAAATTTATTTAAAAAATAGATTTTTTACAAAACGCAACAACAAAAACAAAATAATGTTGAAAGAAAATTCTGGACAAATATGTAAAAAAAAAAATTCTTTTAACAACCAGGAAATTTGCTGGGAATTGTCTGGTCCATTAGGATGGTTGTAATGTTCCAGAAAGTTCACTCAGGTTTTAAAATATGCAAATTGTTATGAAGTGGCTGGTGATGACGAAAGAAATCTCAAAATGGATTCGATGAGCATAGCTACAAGAATCGCAATCAAGGACTTATCCTTGGTGTCAACGCCAGGTAAAACAATTCAATCTAAGGAGAAATTAATCAATATGAATTCTAATACAAAGTGTTCCAGTCAGCTTCCTCGAAGTAAACCCACAACCATCGACCCAAGTAGCAAGACAGCAATGTCTACTACTAAGTCAAGTGCGCATCGTGTGGCCAATGAGACTAGTAAGCTTCCAAGTAAATACATAAATAAAAAGAATGTTTCAAACCACGGCGCAAACAATGACAGTGCTAATAAAACTAAGGAGAATAATCATACAAAATCAAGAAATGTCAGTAGTATTAAACCATTGAGTAGTTCAAAAATTCATCGGAATACTGCTTTGAGTAAAACAAGGAATGTTTCAAAAAGTTCCGCTTGTAAAAACTCCTCTACTAATCATTCTCCGTCTGATAATGATGGCTCTGCTCTTGATGAACTGAAAGTAGTGAGTGAACTGAATGATAAATTCCGGCCACGTTCTGATTCTGAATCCAGCCATGCTAGTCATTCGTCATTCTGCTCCCAACTGTCCACATCTTCTGTCAAGTCTTCCATCTGCCTTCCTAGTTCTACAAAAAATGGACTTGGTAAAACAAAAAAAGCCCTCACAAGTTCATGTTCCAGGCTGGCTGTGTCGAAGGCAGAAACAAAAATGCAAAAACAACCGTCCAAGCTGAGTCAGAGTGCATCGTCCACAACAGTGACAAGGGCAAGTAACTCTGCCTTGTCTTCTGCCTCGAGGACCATCTCTGTCCATCAGACTTCTCGTTTACGCTCTAGTCTTGGCACGGAAAACTTACAAAGAGCTATCAGCACAGGTTCCTTACAAAAAACAAATAGCAAACTTAGTATACCAACAGGTCGTTCGAATCTAACGGCAACAGGAAATAAGGCAAGTGGTCTGGCTCTTAAATCCAAAAAGGGAACCAGCTCCACCTCTGACCTTTCTGCTAGTAACCGTGCCGTAAATAAAAAAGGGACAAAAGGTGTTTATGAAACAAGTCAGACGATTTCTTCAGAAAATCTGTCTATTAAACATCAGGCAACGTTGGGCAAAAGTTGTGAGAACCTTAGTAAGAAACCGTCTTCTTTGTTACAAGCTAGCTGTGAGAACCTCTCTTCAAAAGTTCGTAGTAATTACTCTTCTGCCTTATCAAATCATGCCACCGATCAGAGGTCTAGCTTACCACGGAGCAAAAAATCTAGCCTGTCTCGTAGTACCAGTAGTAGTAGTAACAGCAGCCTCCTCGTCCAGCAGCGAGAAAAATCAAGCAGTTGCGCCTCTCTGGTGAAAGACCAAAAACACGCCCGACTCAATGGTAGCACATCATCGCTTCCAACAGCTGAAAAATCCGACAATAAACTTCAAACAAATGCCCGTCAGAATATGGGGATAGAGTGCAAACCAACGGGGATTGCAAGTCTGCACGGAAGCAAGAACAACTTATCGGATAAATCTCATCTGCAAAAAACCGTAAACAAAAAAGCTTCAACAACAACACCTGTTGCATCAGATTCGCTTGGTAAAAAGAAAACATTACCGAGAGCAACTCGAAACATGGGTGATCAAAGAAGAAGATCTAGTGCAACAACAGCAACGTCTGGATCAAAGTCTTCATTCGGACTGAGAAAACCAAAATTAGTAGAAAACAAAGTGAATAAAGAAGCTAGTAAGATTCCCGGGTCTAAGTCAAAGTCAATTAATTCTAAAGCATTAAATGTGAATGACGACAGCAATAAAACAGAACTTGAAAATAGAGCTGAAAATTCTATTACGGACAACATCCTGGAGAGTGAAGACTCTTGCGACAAAACCAGTGAAATCTTAAATGACAATGAAGAAAAATTGAACGAAGACAATTCCTTAATCAAAGGAAGAGTTTCTAAAAACTTTGCCTATGACGATTACATGCTAATAACAGATGCTCTCTCCTATGAAAACCTGTCCGAGTCAGACATATGTAATGGTGACTCGGACAGAGAAGATAGAATGAAACACCTTCGATCCCCAGACAAGGGTTTGCTGAGAAGTAACTTGTCCACCTCTTCACTGGATATCAGTCTCCATGAAGATTATGTTAGCGATGAGGCCATTATTACTTCTAAGTCTATAACAAATGGCACTGACCATTTTTATCAACAAAAGCAGGAAGAATTCAGAAAAAGGGATTATCCTATTTCTCACTCAAAGACTTTTGAAGAAGATGTAAAGGAGAAGGAACCGGTTGTAAAATGTAACTTATTGAACCATGATGTAAGTAAAACTGATCTATATTCAGATAAGACGAAGGATATATACACATGTAATCTTTCGGATTCTTCTTATCAATATCAGCAGCAGCAAAACAAACACCCATCTCCTCCTTGCCACCAGCACAATTATCATTCAGAACAGTCTATAGAGTTTTGGTCTGGCCTAGAAGAAGAAGAAGAAGAAGAAGAAGAAGCAGAGGGGAAGAAGAGACAGAGTTTAATCAAGGGGCAGATACTGAGACAGGGAGAAAGGAAGAGTGTTTATAGTCCAGAAACAGATATTCACTTTGTTAATGACAGAAAGAGTGTTCTAGCCACTAAAATCAAACAAGGGAAAATAGAAGAGAAAAGGGGAGGGGAGGAGGAAGAAGAAGAAGAAAAAGGAGAGAAGAAAGAAGGTGTAGAGGAGGTGGTACCCTTAGTAGGTTTAAAGTCAGCTGACATTTACAAAACAGTGGAGTCTGGGATGCCAATGCCTCAACTCAAACCGCCCTTAATTGGCCAATATCAACAGCCAGAGAACATCATTCCCAGGAATGAACACACAGCTACTGGTGGCTGTAACCTAGTTAGTACGAAGGGAAGTACCATTAGGGAGGTGACAGAATCTACCACTGAAGCAACTGACACTACAGTTGCTAGCAGAAAAGCTGTTGGTACTAGGCGACGACTTGTGGGAGGTTATGAAAAACAGAACTACCCCGTCCACCATGAAACGGCAATAACTACAACTACACCGACACTGGCACCACCAGACAGAGGAGGGGACAACAAGGCTGGTTTATTTACACAACTTGTTGAAGAAAAAGAGGCGGATTCGTTTGAGTTTGAAATTCAGTCGAGCCTGGATGTCGAACCGATCACATCATCGCTGGCAGAATGGACTAATGTTTGTGATATTAATCTGAAAAAAATGACAGACCCTTTAAGGGTGCAGTCAAAACAACTAATGTTTGGTACTTCACTTGCTGGTTCCATCACTGCCAGCGAGGGTAATTCCTGTGATGCATCTGATGATGACAATGCAGTCGAGGTCGAAAACTCGACGAAAAAGAAGAATGTACTGATGGAAGGGCCAGCGAGTTCTGAACTTGTTACTCGAGTGAGGGGCCCATTTTTCGCCTCTGAAATGGGCATTCTAGGTGGACAGATGCTCAGTCCTTGTAGTAATGATAGCAGCAGTTTTAAAGACACAAGTGATGATGTAGTTACACCACTCAGTGATGTTCAGGAGGGCTTCGATCGTGATGCGCAGCATTCTGATTCTGAGGATTTTGATAGCGGCTGTGAACACAATAACGAAGTGGATTCCAAACATGTGGGAAAAACAAGCACTATGGAAATGGAAGAAAGTGATTCTGGAAGTGTCGTTATTGAGATTGAAGATAGCCCTTTGCAAGCATCAGATGTTAACGAAGAAGAGGATATTATCATTGAAGAACAAGATGAGACATCCGAAGGGCGGAATTATAATGAGAGGAATAGCAGCTTTGAGAGTGATATGATCATTGGTGAACGACCCATTGTAGATGCTGGGGAAGACCTTGCAGAAGTAACACTTGATGGAACTGAAACCCAAAACCTTTGGCTGGCATTGGAAGCAGAAAGCCAATATAATAACATGAGTACCTGTCTCACCATGGAAAACATAGCGGAGCCAGGCATTGGCGAAGATGTAAAAGAATTATTCGATCGCTCACCAAATGTAGAAATGGAAAACAATTGTTCAGGAGTTCATGAAAAAATTCCACTCAAGAAAACCAACTTTTTTAAAGAGATTCCATTGCAGGAATTTGAGGTGGATTATCCTGATCAAGCGGAATCAGATATTGATGACACATCCTTAATGACAGAAAACGATTCAAATGATCAAGAATTTTCATCTTTTGATGATACTTCCACAGACTCTAAGGAGACTTTGCTAAAGTCTTCAGTTCTTGAGATTTGCAAACCCAATGATTCCCTGCATAAGAAGAGTCCCTTTGGGGTTAATGGTATGGTAATTGATAATTTCAAGAGCCAGGTCCAAAAAAAAATGCTTGTCAAAATGGAATCACAGGATCTTTATTTGGCTGATGTTGATGTCAATTCAAATGAGGATGTCTTAATTGGGAAATCTCAAATTTCCAATTCACAGTACCAACATCAAACTGGGAGAAACGAGCAGGACTACTATGATGCATCATCGGAGATCACTCTAGATGATGGTAACTTTATCCTTTTAAAACCGGAAAGTACCACCAAAATGTCAAAAGATTCTAATTCTCAAGATTTCACGCTTCGACAACTCCAAGGAACTCTCAATTTAAGGAAACAGCGAATTCTTGAACTTTGTGGGCAGACAGAAGGAACTCCTAACAAAAACCAAAAGTCACCATTTTCTTTGACAAAAGCAGTTCCAAAAACAGGGAGACCTACAAGTTTGAAGAGTAGTACTGACACTCTTTGTATAAGTCCCCAAAGTCTTAGATTAAGTCCGAGTCCTACGAGACGAGAACCCTGTGCCGGCATCAATATGATGAATTCAAATTTTGATACGATTCAAAGCAGCAATTCGGATGATCAGTGTTCCCCAGTAAAAGAGAGCTGGATTAAGCATGAAGGGAAATGGAAAAGAGGTTACGTCCTTGATGATGGAAAATGCATCCCTACAGAGGAATATAAAGAGATTAGATCACCCATGTCACCAAATTGTGAAAATATCCATAATCCCAGCAAGCAATATGATGATAAAATAAGTTCTGGTATTCAAAAAATATCAGATTCATGTGAAAGGCCAGCCAATATAAATGTCGATAAGCCTGGTGATTCAGAAGAGCCTTTTGGCTATGAAGAAGCCCCAACTCCAGTAGCCAGAAGCTTTAAAGATGGACCCGAAAAGTTACTTTTTGATACAAGTGAATTAATAAGCGATGATGACAGTACAATAGATGATGGAGAAAATGACTGTGTCTTGCTTTTACAAACTGAAAAAAGAATTGAAACCAGTCGAAAAAAACACGATTCTGTTGATGGGACTCAGATTATAAATTATGCTGCAGTTAAAAACGAGTCTTTTCAAAATGAAACTATAGGTTTATTAGCGGATGTAAAAGATACTGAAAAACATGTTTCGGATTCTGATTTAAACCAAGAGCACATGGATTTGCAGTTAAAATTAGATCCAGAAAATAAATCCTTCTCACCTGAAATTATGGATGATATACCTTTTGTTGATATGGATTACACAGACAGTGTTTGTTTACCATCCACTGCTAATACTCAGGAACCCTATTCTCCAGACATCAAGGATGTAGAACATCTTAGTGCAAAGGAAAAGCAAACACCCACAAAGAACAGCACCAAAGAAAAAACTGATGCTGAGGATGTACCGTCTCTTGAAAGTTCTTGTGTAAAACAATTTTCTGCGACGCGGCCAATTAATTTGGATGTTAAACCTTCTGTCAAAATGGATATTGAGCCAGCAGCTGAACCACGAACTGTGACTCAAGGTCATTTGGATGATTTACCCCGGGTGGATTTTGATAAAGTGTTGATCAAAGACTCAACTCCTGAATCTTCTGTTGACTTGGAGAATGAGCCATCAGTTGAGCCAGATTCCATCATGGTTGTTTGTCTTGACAAAGATGATTCAATTCTTACAGAAGGTGAACCAGTTGAACAGACTGCAATAAAAACAGATGTTCTAAATGAACGACTACAGTGTGAAACTATGGAACTCAAAGAACAAAGAGGAATATCTGCAGAATTATTAGATAAAGAATTAATGATTAAAACTGAAGAAGTGGAATTGGTTTCTGAAAAGCAAGAGGATTATCTTGGGAATGAAAACCCCAAAGATTCAGTTGGTAGGATTAAAAAATTAATGTCTGTTTATCCTGAAGAAATCGAGATTTTACACCATGAATTAGACAATGAACAAGCGGAGGAATGTGACACTCCACCCGCAGATTATATCTGTCATTCGTATGATGGTTCTGGAACAAGGACTCCCGTTAATGGACAAAGCTTTACTCCAATTGGCTCTATAAACATTCTTTTGGACAAATCTGTGATTGGACAGTCGATTTTTCTCAATAAGAGACGAGAAACCAAAAGCCATCAAATTACACGGCCGAGCAATTTTGAAAGAGAAATATGGCTGGGTCATAAGGAAAAACCGGATAAGTTGCAAAAGTCACAAGATGGGGATGCAGATGGTGAAGATGAGGAGGACGACAATATGCAGAAAAATAAATCGCCCAAATTACAAGCCAATTCAGAGTTGCACAAGTCAGACCAAGATTTAACAAAGGTTGGTTCTCTATGTGATGAAATTTTCAGCATTATTGATTCCCCAAATATACTGCATGGATCCTGGAAGACCATTTCTAGTGAGAGCTCCTATGAAGATGCTAGCGATATGAGTTCAAGTCAGATGGAAAGTGATGATGGTAATAATCGCTATTCAGGGAGATTTTCTGGAAATTCTAGCTTCTACCGAAACCAAAGTGGTAGCAGGTCAATTTATGCCAATATCATCCGTTCTTCAATTCACGAAACTTCCGATTCGGAGTGCTCGGACTACCAGGATTCCTGTATGATGACGAAATCAGCTCAAGATTATGAAAATCTAAAACGGACTAAAGAGAAAGCTAATAACAAATTAAAAGGACGAGGATATTGGTCAGATGAGAATTCTCCGGATAGCCTTTTGTCCGCAATAGATTTTTATTCTGATGCAAGCGAATTTGCACATGCTTGTTGGTCCGATAGGAGTACCTTTGGCAATGCTACTTACCAATATTCATCACCCCACAAGAAAAAAAACGACTCTTCAACTTATGTGGTAAGTTAAAAATTTATGGATTTCTATTTTTTTTTCTGCATGTTTTCTATATACAGTGTGGTCCGAAGTCCCAGGTCACTCCTATATATTAAATCTCCAGAGAGTCTGCATCATTTTCAGAATGTAGTATATGTCTGCAGATTCTGTATGACATTTTTTTAAGTAGAGGTCGAGTGATTGTTGCAAATGCAGCAATATCAGCTTTTTTTAATTGCTCAACTGAGTATATCGCTTTTTTTAAACAAGTTTTTTAACATAACCCCAAGAGAATTGTCACAAGTGATAAGATCAGGGCTCTGTGAAGACCATGACATGGGGGACTGATAAATTCACAGACTCACAACCAATCCATATATATATATATATTTATATTAACATCCACTGTCCATCATGAACATTTATTTGGTTAATTTGGGAATATAGACAAATAAATACATGTCCTGACGAAGGTTTGGAATAACCAAAAGATTATAATGTTGGCATACTCCATTTCCATGTTCTCTTATTGTTTTTTCCAAAAAATATTTTCTTATACATTGTTATTTTCCATTCTTCTAATATATATATATATAAGTGGCCTGGGACTTATGGATCACACTCTAGTTTAAATATCTAGAAGCAAAATTAAGGGTTTAGAAGAAAGTGAAGTTGTAAATTTCAAAACTAGTGTTGAACTTTTTTGATTATAAGTAAGAAAAAACAAACCCAGATTGATGCTTATTTTATCTTGCTTTCAGTCGAAAAAAATTGCAAGGAAAACCACAAATGTTTGTTTGAAAAAAATTAGTATATGAGAAAATGGATGTTGAAAAAAATTAGTATATGAGAAAATGGATGTTGAAAAAAATCAGTATATAAGAAAATGGATGTTGAATCATCGGGATAAATTTTAAATTTGTTTTTTTATTAGTGTTAAAATATAGTTAATTCCCAGATCTTGTGAAGTTTAATTTTTCCTTTTTTTTTTCATCTTTCATTGAAATATATTTTGGATGAAAGAAAATACTTCTATTTTATTTTTAAGTTGTGTGAAAATATTCAAATGATAACAGAAGATGGTGTTAATAGCAATTAGGAATAATGAATGAAAATTTAAGAATTTGGTTTTTAAAATATTTTAAACCCAATATGATTTTTTTTATATTTGGTCGAATTCAAAATTTAATTGATTGCTTCCTTTACTGAAAATCACATTTTAATTTTTAAAAATAGGAATAATTGGCTTTATTAAAAAAAATAATTACCCCAAGTTGAGATGCAGAGGGTTCATATTTGTGTTTAATTCTAATTTTATATTAGAAGTATTTTGAATAGTTTTAATTTGATCATGTTGTTAACTGCTAACTTAAACTGAGAAATTTTTAACAAGATATTTTAAATCATAATGGCAAGTGCAGGCAGGAGAACATGATTTGGCAGCATTCTGAGATGTGAATATATTTTCTTATTTAAAGGGTTGTTTAAAAAAGCAGAAACGAAAAGACAATTTTAATAATTACTCAAGTTGAAACTGAAGAGAAAGACTGAAAAATAATATTTTAAATTCAAATTCGACAAAGAAAGAATGTTGATTTTTAAAAAAAAGTTTTTCAAGGTAACAAAATAAAATTGTTAATCGTTAATTTCATGCAAGAAAAATATTTTTCTCAATTTGTCGACCATATTCTGACTTTATTAAAAAAATAGAAACTCACAGAATAAATTCATAGAAAAAAAATTCTGAAAAAAAAGCAAACAAAACCTTCCTAATCAATTTTAATTCTTGCCTGATTCTGACAATTTTTTTTTTCTTGTCTGGTTGTTTTTGTTTTGTGAGAAATACAATTTGTATTTTTTACATTTTATATTTTATGTTAAAATTTCGACCCACACACAGTTTCTTTTTCTTTTAAACAAAAAATTGATTTAAATTTCTGAATTTGGCAAATAAATCTTCCAATTAGGTTGCCAGAACTTAGAACTAACTAAAAAAAACGTTTAAACACGTTCTAAAAAGGATAGACATTTGAAACATAATTAAACCCCTTGTTTTCTTTATTTGTATCATTTTAGTATTGGACTAGAGATTGAATCGTTTATTTTGGAGGGAATATTTCTTTCTATGGGCGGCATTGAATGATTAAAAAAAAATCTGATTTAAAAAAGCATCCCTGTGAAAATTCAGGTTTTAATTTCTTTGAAAATCCATGAAAAACTAATTAGTAACTGTTAGGAGTAAAATAAAACCTTTTGAATTTTTCTTATTTCCCTATTTTAACCCCTTTTAAAGAAATGCTTTTAGTTGATTTTTGACTATGGAAATGTAATTTTTTTCCATTTGCTAGATTTAAAAAAAATCCGATTGCTTGCAAATAAATAGGTTGCAGTTATGGAGAGTCAGTCTCTCTGCCAGCTGCCTGACCGGACCGACTGCTGTTGCTGCTAAATTTGCTACCAATTTTAGATTAAAAAACTTATTTTGTTTTAAATATTTTTGTATTTTACAGCCTCCCCCAAATTTGTTATTTTTACTTTTTGACCCACTCCCGCTCAAAAAACAAAACAAAAATATAACCATACTTCTTGTTAACCGTCTGTAACGAGCAGCCAGCCTGGCCAACCAGCATAATTAATACTTTCTTTATTTAGTCTCGTGTTTCTTGATTATGATTATTGTAAAATAAATTCAACTTGTGGCATTTGTGGCTTGTGGGAAAACCTTTTACACAACAACACAAAAACACGCCCTTCCTAAAGCAATCCCGGTTTGGTTGTCCCTGTCCCCTAATGTGAGTGAGGGACGGAGGGAGGTCTGTCTGGTAGTACCCTTCAAAAAGAAGAGAGACACAAACACTAACAGTAGAGATACTTTTTCTTCTTGGCTCGGGCTATATACATACATCATATCTTTCTCAATTCTTTCTTTGAATCGTGACAACCAACAACAAGTACGAACTGACTGGACTCCACTAAAGTTGTGGTGTTGTTTGTGGTGGGTGGAATGGATAGATCACGCACGCACGCACTCAGGACATTATTAGATAGATTTCTTGTAGCTTTTTTTCAGTCGCAGCGGAAAAAAGGTCACAGTTAAATTTTTTTGGTAATGAATGAAACAAAATAACGTTTTAAAAGTCTGAAGATAGTAAGCAGATGGAAAATAAAAATTAAATAAAAATGTTATTAAAGCAGGAAGGAAGGCTTTCTTCTGAAATCTGTTTAAACTTTAAACAAATTCCATAAATTAATTTAATCCCAGGTTGAAATTATTTAAATAGATTTTTGTAGATGCTTTAATTCTTTTTCAATGAATTAATTACTTTTAGTTGAGATTAAAAACATTTCTTAAATGTTTTTTTCTATATAAATTAATTAAATTCATCATTTTATTTAAAATCAGAAAAACATCCGTGCGTGCACACACACCACAGTCGTCACACGTCACACCTCACCTGCTGCTGCTGACCTGAACCGACACCCACCAAAAAAAGAAATCTTCAACATCATTGAAAAAAATCTGCTAACTATTCATAATTTTAGATCAATTATTCTAATTAAAACTGTAAGCTTAATTCTACAAGTTACTAGTATTATTTGGACTATTATTGTCCTCATCATCATCCATATTAATTTCTTTCTCACAACAAATATGGATGAGATAGTCCAAATAATAATGGTAGAATTTATCATAACTTCTTTCGCTGTCATTAAAAAAAAAATGTATTAATTGAAAATCTTAGAAAATAGAATTTTAGTTGACAACCGTTTTTGGCGTGTTCATGAATTTAAGTAATTGAAAATAAAGAAATCTGTTTTTTTCTTCTCTGTGTGAGCAGGAAAAAACTGTTACTGTGAGCGAAGTAAGTACGAACGCCTTGAATTGGAATATGCAAATACATGGAATATGTGGAAATTATTCAGCATACTGGAAGTGGATCGGAGGGGGAGGAAGGAAAGCTGTTGTCGTGAGCGTCAACGAGCTTCTTTTGGCCAATAGGCGAAGCCGTGTTCCT
>JAYKTE010020117.1:0-15685 GCA_036873565.1 Xipholeptos notoides
ATATTAGTAGTTATATAGATAGTATCAGTAAAAATGGTCTACATGTAAAATTTTACCAAAATGTTTTAAATAAAATCCAATAAGAGGCTACTACTGTAGTCTCAGACAATAAGAGAGAGAAAGAGAGAGAAAAAGAGAGAGAGGAGAGATAAAGAAAAAAAGATATAAAAGAAACGTCAACAATAAAAACATGATAAAAACAATTGCCACCTCTGACAATAGGTTATGTAAAAAAGAGCTTTTTCGAAATTCATAAAAAAAGGGAAATCAGGAGAGAAATCCAGTGGACATTAAGTCAGTGCCCAATTTCCAATGAAAATATAATGTAAAAAAATTTTTTTAGACAAACATTATTTTTGTCTAATTCGTACAAAAATGTGGATTATAATCATACAATAGAAAGCTAAACCCCCACTTAATGTCCATGTCTAAAATTCGTTCATGATTTGAGGTATTTGTAAAAATAATGATGCAATACTATTTGTAACTATACAAATTTTCTATACCTGAAATTTTGGATAAATTCATACAATAGAAAAAAAAACTGAAGGCCTGTCCAGTATATCACATAAAACCATTCCAGAATAAACCCTCAAATAAATGCAGGACTGGGCCACGTCAACTTTCCCGAAAAGAGACCAAATTTACGGTATAAAATTGTTTGCCTTAACTGTAAATAACATGTTAGATAAGAGAGATATAAGGAAAAACAGTACTAATTGAAAAAGATGGATGGCCATTAAGTCAGTGATCAATTTCTAATCAAAATTTCATGTAAACTTTTTTTTCAGAATAATCTTATTTTTGCCTGATTTTTAAAGAAATGTAATAAAAAAGTGGGGGATCAATTTACTATATAAAAACAATAGGAAACTGAACACCTGCTTAATGTCCACGTCAAAAAATCGCATTTAAATTAAGATACTGTAGAACATTTTGATGTGCAATTATTGGACACCACTTAAATTATTTACATATAAAATTTTGAATCGATAGATAAAGTAGAAAAAGAACAAGACCATTGTCCAGGTTACAACATGAAACAATTACAAACTGAACCCTCAAATAACTGCAGGACTTAAAAAAAAAAAAAAAAAAAAATGACATTTTTCGAAAAAAATTTTTTGCAATTCGCACAGATCACTATTTTGCATCTTTGTGGATTTTATTATCATCACAGAGCTTTTTAACTTTCTTTATCAATTGTCACAATGAAAGTCTTAGATAATCATCTGAGTATCACATAGACCCACTAATCTTTTTTCATCAACTTAGATAGAGATTGCATATTACATTATTTGGATTTGCACTCTCATCTTCATTGTTATTTAAACCATTTTTTAATTTATCTAAACTTTTGAGATAAGGGATTGACAATTAGTTTTATTTGGATTTATTTAGGCATTTATTTTCATCTTAATCAAGTTTGTGGAAATCTGCTCTTTGGCATTCTTCAAGTCTTGCATGTTGATTCTGGGACCTTTCATGTGGAAATATTTTTAACTAGCTGCAATTACCTGGTGTTGTCCAGCTTTTGCAATTTCAAATAAAGAAATTCTTGTAATTTAATATTTACCCTATTTTCAATTTTTAAAAAAAATGTATATATGAAAACAGTTTAACCTAACACAATTTTGTCTAAGTTGATTTTTATCAACAAATATCAAATAAAACCAATTTTTC
The DNA here is from genome assembly GCA_036873565.1 of Xipholeptos notoides. NCBI lineage: Eukaryota > Metazoa > Mollusca > Cephalopoda > Idiosepiidae > Xipholeptos > Xipholeptos notoides. The sequence continues at coordinate 1,684 of JAYKTE010020117.1, forward strand.
AAAGACGAAAATATTCATAATTACATCCAGCTGGATGCTATAGTTCAATTGTAATAAAAAAGAAATAACAAAGTATATTTAACATAGAGTAAAATAAATAACTGATCATAGTTTATGGAATCAGAATAATTTGTTCCCATTGAATAAAAGCTTTGGTTTGAAGTTCCATGAAAGTTTTCAAGATTGGTTTGAAGTTTTCAATGATCAAATAGAATCTATTAGATATAAAAAGATAGTTTAAGAATAGAAAGAATTACAATAATATATTTATTTTTCCATAGGTTAAATGATTTTGTTAAACATAATTTGATTTCAGATTAATTTTCAATGCAATTAGCATAAAACTCCCAACAGAGAAATGCAGAATGATTTTGCCAATATTTCATAGCTTTTTATTTTCATTAAAGGGTTTTTTCTTTTTTTTTTTGATTTTCAGAAATCCAGTTTGTATTTTATTATTACATTAACTAAATCATCTTGTAATTGTGATTTAACAAAAATTAAGATTATAACTTGTATTGAAAACATCATATGTAATTCAATAATGAAGGTTTTTCAAGCTGGCTGTTTCCTTATAGGCACTCCTATTTTCTAATTGACTTTAATATCAAAAGCGTATTTTCCCAAGAAACCAGATCATCATTTATTATATTAATTATTGTGCTTTAAAATTGTCCCTCCAGTGGTAAATGATTTTATTTTATGAAAATATGCGATTTGATGATTGTCTGTATTTCTCCAAGAAAAATAAACATTACTCAAAACCTAGAAGCAGTTAATTTTTTTTAATTTTCTAATTTTTAGAAAGAAGACTGTCATTTTTGTTCAGCAGTTCATTAAATATTAGTTGAAAAAGTTATCTTTCTTTCTACTTAGCAATAAAACTTGATGAATAATTGGGCTCTAAATTACTTATTTTTAGATCTTTCATCAGAATGCTTATATCATTGTTATAGACTGTGGATCAAAATATCTGAATCATACTATATTTTTCATTTTGTGACCTACACTTAGGGTGAAAAAAAAGGGATGTGAACAATTACCAATGCCCTCTGAACATTATACTATACATACATACTTAGTGAGGCATACTTAAGGTAGGCAATGGAATGCCAATACCTCCTTAAACACTGTACTGTTTTTCAAAAGTGCAGATATTGCATTTTAATAGTAACAACAGACTTTAATAAAACCATCTTTGATGCCAGTGAATATTATCACACTAAATAAAAAGCTGAATTGTAATTAGTCAGATTTTAGGAAGAAACCTCACCAAAATTTCAGTATTCAACCTGTTGATTAAGATGGAAATAATTAATGCAACTAAATTTTGCTTGGAAAAAGTTAGAGAAAAATTTCTCATAATTTTATATACAATTTTTTCAAAAACTTACACCCACCGTTTTAATGGGCCATTAAAAAGGATTTTTTTCTGCTGACATCACAGCCTATTAGTTTTTATTTTGTTTTCTGATATGAATACAAAAAGCTTTTTTTTCAATAGCTTAATCATAAAGGCAGTGAAAATAAAGTGGCAACTTTCCTGGCAATATCAATTTCACAAGCAGTCCCCAGCCACACGTATGTAAATCCCAATTAAAAGAAGTCACTATTTAATCCATAGCTTGAGGGAAATGGGAATTTACCTTTCCCAAGGATATTAGTCCATATTTGTATATGACAGAACGACCAGGATTTGAACATGTGTACTGCAAATGCAGACTGCTCCATATGGTTTTCCCTAAATTTAGTGTTTATCTCCCGTCTTATAAATGGTAATAGAACCTCCAACAGCTATGATTGACTTTTTTATTTTTAAGGAAAATTTTTTTCTCTTTTACCTGATTTAACAAACGTGGTATGAAAAGATTTTTGGGCAACACCCGATGGGCAAAAATATCTTTTGAACCAATCTTCAAATAATTTCGACCTTGTTCATCAGCATCGTATAAAAATATGAATTTAAAAAAAAATCAAAAAAACAAAAAAAGAATTAAAAGAAAAGGGGAAGAAACGTTAATCCCGAATCAGCATTCGTTTCACTGCCCTTTATTGAAATACCTGAAGGCAAGAGAGTTTCTATCAGCAAATCTCATCGGCCGATACTTTTTGTTGGGGCAGGCAAACCCAAATGATTTTCACATCAGCTGTTCGAAGAACATGGCAATCTATCTTAAGATATCTCGAGATCCACTCTTGGGGAAAATAATTTCTTTAAGGATATCACAACAGCCACTCCAGAGGGCAAATGTGTTCAATGTTATATATTTAATTCTTCAAGGAACAAATACATTTTCCTCAAGATAATTCACCAACACTTTCTGATAATGTACAAAATATTTTTTTATATCCTTAAAGAATGAAGAAATTTCTTATGAGACGTCCAGCCAGGAAAGTGCCGTGAGTAGTCTTCATTTTATTGGAATTTTGAATTGTAATGCACAAGTACAAAGCTCAGTAACTTTGTTTCATTTGGTGCAAATCTCTGTATTCCTTCCAGTTATGGGTGAAATTGGGCAACTAGTGTTAATAAAGTAGTTTATTGATGACCACAAAACATTTATCAAAAAATTATTAGTTTGGGCATTTATGACCAAAAAGCTTGATATGTTATAAAATATATGAGTTTGTGACTATGACCCTGGGTTTCCGCACCGATGTGCTTCGTCAGGCAGTCAGTTTGTAAATGGGAATAAAACAATTTTTTTTTAGACTTGTCCATATAAATTTTAGACAGAGCCTAAACACGTGTATATATGTATATATATGTATATACTATATATTTTATTATACAATTAGGCTGCAAAGGGGAAATAGTGGTAAACACTGAGACTCTGGAATCATATTATACAAACTCAAATCCCAGTCAAAACCATTTCATTCCTGTTCAGCTTCCTCAGGCAGATGAGAGTCATTAATTTGGGAAAGTGACTCATCTAGGTGTAAAAATAACACTGATTTAAAAATTCCAAGTAGAAGAAACCCATCAACTCAATGAAAGTAGCTCATCTAGGTGAAGGTTAACACTGATTCCAAAAAGTCTCAGGTTTTCCTAGATCAAATCCTTGTACCATTTTTGTGGCTTATGTTTTGGACGCCCTCCCCCTTCAAGCTCCCCGTATAATAGAGACTTGGGTATTCTAGTATCTTCCATTTTTTTTAGGTGTCCCACCCAGCATGTCTGACTGCAGATGACACGCATTTCCATGCTGGTGGTGTTGGCCTCTTCTAGTACCTCTTCATCAGAAATGAGAGATTGTTTTGTAACATTAAAGATTCTACGGAGGCAAGTTTGGGGAAATCTTTCCAGAGCCTTGATATGTCGGCAATATGCTGTCCAGGTTTCCGAGGAATATAAGAGGATAGGTAATATGCAGGTTTCGTACACCCTCATTTTTATTCTGTAGGTGAGTGTTCTGTTTGACCATACTAGTGCTTCAAGACTGCAGAACGCTTTGTAGCCTTCTCGATCCTCTCGAATATCTCCATATCTTGGGTTCCATCACTGGATATTGTACTGCCAAGATAGACAAAATCGTTGACAGTACCTAATCTAGTTCCATTTACGTAGATATCCCGTTCTTTGTAACTTCCGTCAAGGCTGATCATGAGTCCAAAGGCAGTGCATGCCCTGGAGAAGTGGTCCATAAGTTTTTGCATGTCCACCGCGGTGTGAGTGATAAAATCCACATTGTCCACGTATAGCAGTTCACAGACAAGAGTTCAGGAAGTCTTTGACTTGGCCTTAAAGCGAGTCAGGTTGAAAAGTTTGCCTGTCATCTGAAAGCAAAGGAGTACTACAGTTTCACATTCCTGAAATGCGAACATGGGTGTTGACGCAAATTAAATTGAGAACAAAGTCGGAGCCAGAATGTCACCCTGTTTGACTCCGATATCAACGCTAATATTCTCTGAAACTGTTCCATTTAACTGGAAAGGTGCTTTCATGTTCTCATGCAGTTGTTTAAGCATATTCACAAAAGCGAGTGGACACCTATGTTTCCCTAGTATTGTCTACAGGGCAGTATGATTGACAGTGACGAACACCTTTTTTAAATCTACAAAGACTTGATATAAAGCAATCCTGTGCTCTGTATATTTTTCCTGTAGCTGACGGATGGAGAAAATCATGTCCATTGTGCCATGTCCGGGCCTAAACCCACTTTGGGCTTTGGGTAGTACCTGATAGGCATATATATATATATATATATATACACCTGATAACTAAGACATTTCTTCTTACCTATATATATGTATACAGATCCTTTCCAGTGGCTTGGTGAATTATGTAAATATTATATACTAGAAGTATTGCCCAGGCACAAGTGACTTGCAACTAAGGTAGTTAAAGAAGCATATTATATAGTAAAGTAGTGCTATACATCTGAATCTTTGTGCTATGCAAATTTCAGAGGTCTTAATGATTTGATGCTCAGTTTTGTTTTGGTTTGGTTTGGTTTGGTTTGGTGCTCAGCCAAGTATATTGTATATTGTGTTATATATATTGTGCTTTTTGTAATTCTAAAATTTGATTCCTTAGCAACTATTTTCCAACTCAAAACCAATTAGAAAGTGTTCCTCATGTTCACTTAACCCATATATCAAATTTCAAGCGTTTAGACTTAAAATATGTAGTGTAGTTTGGTAGAAGCCACAACAGTCCAATATTTCAACTTTAATTCCTATGCTGCTAAATTTCTGGCTCAAAACCAATTAAAAAGCTTTCCCAGGTATGAATTCAAGTCAGTAGACTGAAAATTGGAAGTAGTTTAGTATAGGCTATTTGACCTCACACACACATTTTCATTTTCATAGATATAAAGATTCTTACCAAACAAGCAGCCAGATATACACTTTGGTCTCGCTCAAGTTTTTTTTTTACATAATAACCCATACGTAAATGAACAACACAAGCCAATTTCAAAAATAATTTTTTCAAACTAACTTTTAAAAACCATTTTGCAAATTTGAAGTTTGATGGCTTATAAATGTAATTTTTTTACTACTTATAAGCTCAGATTTCGAGTTGAAAGTGTTTGTTAGTGAGATGATCTAAAAAATCAAAAAACAAAAAACAATAGCAACAACAACAAAAAAATTTTTGACATTAGTTTGGGTGTGGAAAAGAATACAAGGGAGATAGTATTTATTCATATAGATATAAACGAAGGTAAACATTGATTTATTCTGCGAGCATTTTCTTCGGAAAACTTCTCTGAATTAACGTATTATGCACAGCTCCTTGCATTTTTGTTATTCAAATCTCATTGACTTAAAAGAAAAAAAGGAGAAAAGAAAAAAAGAGAAAAAACTACGAGAAAATACCAGAATTTCTACTTCTTGGATAATCTCTTTTCTACAAAAAGTGAATGCATAAACATTCCATTTGCAGTGGCCTAAGGACAAGTCAATTTTTCTCCCTGTCCCATTCACTCTCTCTTTAATCACACTCTCTCTCTCTCTCTCTCATATACACATACACATACACACACACACACACAGAAGTTGAAAACTATCAATCCAAATTTCATTAATGCACCTTTCTTCCTAAAATCTATCTAAAATAAGATTTAGGTCAATTTAATTTGCTGTGAAAAAGAGTTTCACTCCTGGAATTATCCCTCAGCAAGATTTCCTCTCATCAATGGAGCAAGCATAATTTCTTTTACAAAAGACTAGAATCAAGAAAGAACAACATCATTCTTGGCTTGGCTGTTCAAAACTCACTACTAATTGCCAAGGGCATGGATATTTCCATGCTTGGACTGTTCCCTCTTATTTTTCTTATCATCTGACATTGAATGAAATTTCTTTGGTAATATATATTTATATATTAATTTACTTTTACATCTGTCCGGTGTCACAAATTACAATCCACATCACAAACAGTAAATAAAGAGGAATAAATTACCTGTTCAACTACCATGGAATCTCCACAGGTTCTTCTAGTATATATTAATCTGTCAAGAAAATTTTGCCTATAAAGTGCTCCAAATCAGTGATAGAGTGTGAATAGTTGACAAGTGTAGACACAGAGTCAACGGCCTTTTGTGATTGTCAGTTTCTTCCCTGTGTGATCATTTGACCAAAAGTTGTTTGGTCTGATGATCACACAAGTTCATGCTGGACAGCTGCTTTGATCTTATGGGATCTTATCATTCACATTCAATGTTGTTGTCATCTCAAATCTCACATGGGATTCAAACATGCAGACCACATCATGAAACAAATGCCCTAACAACTGGCTCACAAAAAAAGTTATGCATTCATATTTCAAACTTTCACGTTTTTACTCTTAATAAAAGTGGTACTCTTCATTGTAAAAGTTGAATTTTTTATCATTGATATTTTATACATATCAGGGGTATTCTAAAACAACACCTATCTAAAAATACTCCTAGACTCATAAAGTACAACTGCATGAATTTTTAAGAAAATCACCCTGCTGTTTTGGAGTCCATAGGGAGAAAACTCACATACAGACAAAGTTACATTTATCTATAACTTTATATACACATATATATACATGTGTGAGTGTGTACGTGCATCATCATTAAAAAAATAAAAGGTTCTTGTCGTTAGAAAAATATAGTTAGATGCAGTAGAATACTCCATTAATTTATTCTTTCTCAAAAATCCACTCTTTTAGAAATCATTGGCAATCAAATAACCACAATTCAAATGAAAAATGCTTTTTATCAAAGATAGCAAAATATTTGTATGAAAAGACTTGATTCCATTGGTGTATGTATTAAAACATATACAGTTCTAACAATAACATTCTGAATAATCATGACACCACTTACATGATCTTACTTCTCTCTGGTATGTCACTCCTGTGCCACATCTGTTCTGGCATAATGCCCATTTAATTAACATGGCAATTCCTACCATCAAACCCATTGGTGTCTCGTTTACTCCAAGTGTTTGGTGTATTTCCTATACCCTATATCAACAATGGCTGAAGTTCTATCACAGAATTAGCTGATGAGAACAAGTCAAATTTGTTTACCAACCAATATCCAACATTGACTGTAGACCTGAATGGATGCTTTATGCTAGTCTAGAGGATTTTTACTATTCTACCTTTTGTTTCATAGTTGAATAAACAAGTCAATTTATACTTTTCCAATGTCTATTGGTTGAAAAGTGAACCTAAACTTATAAAGGGTTTCCAAAAAGTTACTGTAAACTATGGGTATATAGAAATTTAAATAAATAAACTAATAAACAGTAAATTTTATTATAAAAGAGTTAGACAATACAATTTTTACCAATAAAAAAGTTTTTTATTTATTTACAGTATCACAGTTTATCTTAAAAGGAAATGTTAGAAATGTCCTCTATTGGCATTGAGACATTATTTTCTACTGCACAGCAACTTTTCGGACACCCTGTATATAAATGGAACTTTGTCTTTGTGCATATCTATGTGTGAGTGAGTTTGTTCTCTACGGAATCCAAAATGTCTGGGCTGATTTTCTTAAAAATTCACACAGTTGTATTTTATGTGTTTGGGAGTGTTCTTAGTTAGATATTGTTTTGGAATATCCCTGATAAGTATCAAAAATTAATAATAAAAAAATAAACTTCTAAAGGAATGTTTTAATTTCAACAAAATGTTATACATTCTTACAGTCTACCATCGGAAGAATTGTTTAAAGGTTTCATGACTACAGACCTCCAAACTTACATTGCCAATTTTTGGTCTAGAGACTTGAGACTTTATGTATGGAGTATTTGGGCCAGTGGGACAAATTAAATTTGGTTTTCAGTCAGAAAAATACCTGCTAAGAGGTCAAATGCAACCCCAAAGCAAGGCTAGGCAATATTGCTAGTACAAAATAAAATACAATCCAGGCACACAAAGGTATAAATCAACAACACTTAATTCATTGTCTATAAAACTGTCTATTCTTCTATTACAATTTCTTTTAATGCTACTGTATTAGCATGGTGTTACAGTCTAATATAACCTCAAACAACTTTACCATATGCTGCATATAAGTCACACTCAGTTAGCAATGGTGGTGCTGGTATTGGTCTGAAGGTTATTATCATGATTATTATTATTGTCTTTGATGATGACGATAGAAATTATAGAAATATTTTTGGTCTGGTGAGGTATGTTTGTCAAGATTTGGAAGATTACATTTAGTGATGGGATGATTCCTTGGAATCGGAATCGTTAATCGTGTATTTTTAGGTTATTTAATACCAAGGACAATCATTTTTTCATAAACGTTCTTTTTGTCCACACATATAGCTGGATGTAATGTGGGATTCATACTTTTCACAACGGTATTAGTTCAATAATAATAATAATAATATAAACAAATAGGTGATTTATACGATCAGAGATAAAAGGTCTAAAAGTCATGAAGAATAAGATTAATAAAAATGCTGCTGGTACTTTGAATCCAAATAGACAGCAAGATTTATTGGTAAATCAACCTACTTCTAAAATTAAATTTTTCTCCTTCTCTCTTCACGTGTCAACTGTTTTTGAGAAAAAATCAACTCATATTTTAAAAATGTGTATTTTTCATCTCTATCTCAAAGTTTGTGATCTTCAAGAATTCCAAATTTCAAATCTTTACCACTATGCAACACAGTTCTCCAGACAATTTATGAGGAGAATTAGATAAATAAAAATTTAAAAGACAACCTAGAAAATACAATTTTTAAGCAGTCAGTTATTTATTTTGTATGTTTTCGCTGTTTTATGCCTTGGGTAAAGTCTACTATGGATATCAGCAAACTGAGATTGTGTTGATAAAAATGCTTGTACTAATGTATCTTGCCAATAGGAAGTAAACAATAAAAGAGCTCACAGAATGAAGCAGCTTATCTCGAACAACATCAGCAGCAAAAAAGGAAAGCAGAAACTTTGAAAATAAATTCAATAATTAAATTTAACTTGAAAGGATTTTATGGCAAGCTTATTTTGTAACTTTTAGCTGCAGGAAAGAAGAGCGAATATTTATAAGTCATCTGATTCGTCATCGTCTTTGATATGAATAGTAATCTCAAAGGCCAATAAGAACACTGTTTGAAACATTCCTGATAATGATGATAAAATAAACTGAATCAAACCTGGCATGGTTGTCCATCCATGATTTCAAGATGGAAAATATATTCCTTTATAGACTTTCATCTCCAGTTTCATTTTCATGGTCTAATACTTTTCTATGTAAGTTATCTTTATGAGTGTGGTGGTCAATAAGACTTATTATTAAGTGTTCTCACACCAGTCACTGAACACATGCTGTTCGTAACCAGTGGTTTTTACTGGAGTCAGAGTGACAAGAAGTCTCATTGGGAAGCTTCAGCAGGCTCTGCTCCATGATTTCAAGATTCCTATATAAGTTGCCCTTATGAATGTGGTGGTCTGTAAAATTGATTATTGAGAGTTTTCACATAACACCTGCATACTGTTAGCAACCAGTGGCTTTTAGTTGTATCAAAGTGACAACAAGTATCCTCGTGAAATCCAGCAAGTCCTGTTCCATTCTATTCAAGACTGTATGGTGCTGCATCTCCACAGGTTCTCACCCTACTACATACAGTCTTAACACCTACCATTAGCAGAGTACTGACTCTGCCAACGACTGGTGGTGCTTCCTGAAGGCAGAGTACAATGAATCTCTTCTGGCACTCCAACATCTTTGTATTTCATACAGTCAGCAGCTACAAGCCTCCCGCCCAACATTAGGTTTGTGTGTGTTTTTTCTATTTTTCTCTTCATTTTTCCCCTTTTTCATTATTATCTATATATTAATAGGATAGCGTATGTGTTCGTTTGTTCATTCTTTTGTATGCCAAACTTCTATAAAAAAAAACTTACCTCTCTTTAAAGTAACTCCTTAACTTTTAAAAATCATTAAAAATCATTATCCTTTTGAAAAATTTTCAAAACAGTTTATGGTTTCAAATTGGCTATTTTATTTTATAATTGAAAAAAAAGAGCCATGCTGAGAGAATGTAGTAAATTTTTTAAAAATTATAGATTACTTTTCAAATTTAAAAAATAATTGCAAGAGAATTGGCATCTGTTACTTTATAATTTATATTAAAAAATTATTCAGAAAAATAAAACAATGTGTTGTGCTGAATTTTCTCAGGATATATTTAAATTTAAGAATGTTAAATTTACTTTCTTATATTTCAACTACTGTGGAATTTCCATAGGTTGTTCTAGATATCATTATTATTATTATTATTATTATTATTATTATTATTATTATTATTATTATTGCAATAGAACAAACCAAAGATGGAAATTGTCTATATAGATTTCGACCTAGAATATTTCACAGAATCTACTGAGACTGTAAACCACTGAAAGAATGGATATATCCTAACTTGACTCAACCCTTGACTTTAACCCTTGAAGATGTAATCTGCCCTGACGGCTTTACAGGGCTTAGTGAAAAAAGAAAAAATGATTTCTGATTTATGGCACCTCTCAATCCAGATGCAAATATGGCATGTCAAATCAATTGATTATATTCGAGCCAATGGTCAGAATGACTAACTACAAAGAGAACACATTTTGAAATGGTAAAGAAGAAGAATGAAGAGCTTGCAGCTGATTCTTGTTCAAGCCCCAGGGGCATAATTTTAGTTCAATGTAGCCAGGATTGGGGTGAAGGAAGGTCAGGATAGTGGCAAGAAAAAATATTATGATTCCCAGTTTGCATTCTGTTTTACAAGTCCCCTATTGACCAGATTCGAAAGTGTATTGACATTTAATCATGGAATCATTAATGTATCTCTATGTCAGTCAGGCATTCAGATATTGCTAGAAATCACAAGACACAATGTTCAAATTCATTCTTTGATTCTCCACATCTGCAGACTATAATGCCCCTTGCATATAAGAATAGCCTATGTTTATGAAAAGAATTGCATTTGTTGTATAGAAACTATTTGTCTATCTGCCCATTAAATATAAAAGGTTTTAAAAATAATTTCATAAATTCTAAATTCAAATATTGCATTTTTTTTCATATATTACTTCTCAAACTAAATCTTATACATTAATTAACAAAACAAACTGTTTCAAATAATTATTCAATTCAGTTATTGAAAATCTGGTTTATATGCCCAGGTCTTAAGGTTTTAAGAACATAAAATAAAATTCTGTACAGCACTAACAGCTCAGCTGGTAGAACATCAGAATTTTAAGATAAAAATAATGAAAGTAATCTGATGGTCTGGGGTTCGGGTCTTGATGTGGGCTACACATTTACCCTTTAATCTTTAATCTTCAGAGCATCACACCATAAATATACACAAATAAATAAATAAACAAACCCGTGATGATCTTGATCATATAGTATAGATTCATACACAAAAATGTATGTATCAAGTATGATTCTAGTATAAAATGACCCAATGTTATGGTGGACTTACCTACCCTTTTAGAGTGAACTCTTCCTTTTCCATAAATACAAGTCTAGGTACAGACTACAGGGGAGCAATGTAGAAAAGGGAGAAGAGTCTTTTCTTGATGGGTCTATAATACTACTACTGCTACATACATTCTTGCTAAAACTATAGTTTATCCAAACTTTGTGATATATGATTAGTATCAATATCAGTATTCCACTAATTTTTCACAACATTCTGGCAATGAGGTGTTCAAAGGATTCACAACATTCTGGCAAAGAAGAGTGTAAACCCCTCCACAATATCAATTGAGGTTGATAAGGCAAAATATCCAACGTAAACTTAATCTCAATACTTTTGAAAGATTTAGTTTCATATTTCAAACTGTACTTATGTAACATTATATGTCAACATGGGATGGACTTAATGTCACCAAAAATTGGCGGAGGCCATATCAGTGATGGGTTTTGGAAATTACCAAATCCCAACAACACTGGCTACTTAGGAACACATGAGCTTTATGGCAGAATACAAAGCAAGTTTTGGAATATATATGTATATATTAGTGATGGGACATTTCCTTGGAATCAGAATTGTTAATCATGTATTTTGGGGGTAATCGGAATCCCATTGTTAAATAAATACCTTAGATTTACGATTATTTCATTACGATTCTCTTGAATTTTTAAGTTAATCATTAATCGGAATTGTTAATCAACATTTTCCTGAAATCGGAATTGGTATCGGAATCGTCCCAACACTACTTTTTATAATATCCTAAAAGATTGGACCACTTTTTCTACAATAAAGATGGCTGTACATTCCACAAATAATGCAAATTCTTTTTCTTAAACGAACCTTTTGCTCTTCAGAATTGACCTTCAATTTGACTTGTTGTCCGCTGTTCGAGTCTTTAGGGTTGGAAATCTGCAATCAAAAAAGAATTGAAGAAAATTTGATTACCAAATATTATCCAAAACATAAAGAATTGGAACAAGAGAATATTTTAATTTGTTTCATCAGAATCCTACTTTCCCCTATAATAGACCCCTAATTCTAATACAACATTTAAACCCCTATAATAGACCCCTAATTCTAATACAACATTCAAACCCCTATAATAGACCTCTAATTCTAATACAACATTCAAACCCCTATAATAGACCCCTAATTCTAATACAACATTCAAACCCCTATAATAGACCCCTAATTCTAATACAACTTACCTGTAATTTTAAATCTTCATACTTTTTCGCCAGCAACTTACACTTTGTTTTCTCCCCTTCCATTTCGGCCATTGTCTCACGTAACTTTTTTGACATTTCAACAATTTTGGTGGCCGCTGTTTCATTTGTAAGACCAGGAACTAAAAATACAATCAACCTCACTTGAGCAAAAATACTAGAGCCATAGACATTCCAACAAACTGCATTATAACAGCTTTTATATGTTGCTTTTATTCAAGGACATATCAACCTCTTAACAAATACTCTACTTAAAAAAGTGGTTGTTATATTTTGGATGACCAATGATATCTTGCGATGTCATGACTTGTGCTAGACTTTGATTAAAGTGAGGAAGACTTGCTGAGGATCAGCCTCACTCTCTCTTCCTGAGACGCTTGCTTGGTCCAGTGGCAAGACTAGTGTTGGGACGATTCCTAAATTTTGTCCGATTCCGATAACAATTCCTATTCGAGGAAAATGTTGATTAACGATTCCGATTAACGATTAGCTTAAACATTCAAAAGAATCGTGATGAAAGAATCGTAAAATCTAAGGTATTTATTTAACGATGTGATTCCGATTCCACCAAAAATACACGATTAATGATTCCGATTCCAAGGAATTGTCTCATCACTAGGCAAGACAAAGTTGAGATGGCTGGGGGCAATACAGGATGCAGGAGCTGACAGAAGGTGACACGCATGCTTTGATTAAAGTGAGGAAGACTTGCTCAGGATCAGCCTCACTCTCTCTTCTTGAGATGCCGGGTCCAGTGGCAAGACAAAGTCAAGGCGGCTGGGGGTGAGACAGGATGCAGGAGCTGACAGAAGGTGACACGCATGCCAATCAACCGCCTAAGAGGCTCCACTCCTTTGACCCAGTGGTTTAACTGCGCCCCCAGATACTAATCTGGGTATTTCCATATTTTGGAATACAAATATGTGTATGACTGTTTTCAATGTATGGCACAATGTTTTCTTGTGCCACTGGGACTTTGGTTAACAAGACACCCCAACCCAGCGCGTAGAGATTTGGGCAGTCTTGTATCCTAGGCCGGACCAGTCGCAAATAGGGTTACAAATTGGGAAGGGAATTTGTTTTCGCATGACACCATAACGACTACGCTTCATTACGCTTCATTGCACACGATTGTTTTTGGATTAAATTAGTATATTTTATTGAATCTTTTTATTTTGAAATTATTATTCTTAATTCTAAATTTTTATTGTTTTTTGATTAAATTAATATATTTTATTGAATCTTTTTATTTTGAAATTATTATTCTTAATTCTAAATTTTTACACGATTGTTTTTTGATTAAATTAGTATATTTTATTGAATCTTATTCTTTTGAAAGTATTATTCTTAATTCTAAATTTTTA
>JAYKTE010020228.1:0-15679 GCA_036873565.1 Xipholeptos notoides
CCACTTGTGTCAGAGTATCGGGTACATGTATCATGTCTGTCTCAAATCTTTATTGGCATGAAGAGAGGAGGAAAGGCTTACTTAGATGAGTTACTCTCATTGAGTTGCCTACCGGGGTTTTTTTTTTTTTTTTAAATCAGTGTTATCCTTACACCTAGATGAGTTACTCCCCCAAGTTAAAGAGCCTCATCTGCCTGAGGCAGCTAAAAAGGAAAAAAAATGGTTTTGACTAGGATTTAAACTCCTATAATACGATTCCACAATCCAAACTTTTACCACTGTTTCAATTTTGCTGCCTATATCAAATGACACACAGATACACATTAGCCTGCTATCTCATGAGAAACTAAGGAGAAATCGAGATGCCCAAGTTCACGTTGTGTTTGTGATTCGTAACATAAAAATAAAAACTCATGTATAAGATTAAAATTGGCTCCCTATTTTAGATGTTCTTTATTCTCCAAATGTAAAGGTGGTAGAGTGAGAGAGAGTGAAAGAGATCCCAACTGAAATCCCAATAGGGGGCTGACAGCTGAAAACTGTCAATGGACCTCTACTAACATTCTAATTATTTATATTGGAGTGATTAAATATCCTCAACACCTATGCCATTCATGTAGCTCTACACGACATGGGTAATCATGTCTCCTTTCAGCATGGCACCTATCATATTTTAACTTACTGTACTATCACTTACATGGGTCAATTAGTCTCTATTGTATTATCTTTATTTCAACTTGCTGTGCTATGTAACCTACATGGGTCCAGCGAGTCACTATTGTATGATTTTCATTTTATTTTAACTTACTCATATCATTTGCATGGCTCCAGCTAGTTTCCATTGTATTATTTCTATTTCAACTTATTGTTTTATGTTACTCACATAGGTCCAGCTAGTAGTTTCTATAAATAATTATGCTTACTTTTCTGCGGCATTGGATCAGATTCAGCTCGAAGAATGACGGTCACAACAGCATCTGCATACATGTCTGTAACTGGATTACTATTCCACTGTTAATGCAAACAGAAAAAACAGCTGAAAACATTTAAACACATATCACCATCAAGAGATTTTAATTGAATGTATGTTGAACAGGATGTAAAAGATAAATTGGCAAATATAATTGTTTATCGGATGCTCTTCTTATCATTCAACCATGGTAGCGGTTGAATATATGCTTAAGTCCGACATTTGAATGAATCGAGACACATTCAAACCCCCACCACTAATTCTGTTCACAACTAAATTTCAGACAGGTTATATAGTTGGATAGAACACCTCATTAGCTACATTTTGAAAAAAAAAATTCGAAAAATGGTTCAGTAGAAAAAAAGTTATAACAAAATATGTGGGGTCAGAAACAAGAGAGTAAGTAACTACATACATAAGTGACTAACGATTTTTTTTATTTTTGCATAACGGTTAGAGTGCCGGGATTTGGTGGAAATATTTTAGGTTCAATCCCGTGTAATGGTTTATTTTATTTTATTTTGGCATAACTTTTTTTCTATTTAATATTTTTGAATGCAGTTTTTCGAAATTAAAATGCAAATGTGACATGTTAGCGTAATGGTTAGAGTGCCGGGATTTGGTGGAAATATTTTAGGTTCAATCCCGTGTAATGGTTTTTTTATTTTATTTATTGGTCTTTAAGATTTTTAACAGATTAAAATTTGATATCTTCTTTTACAGAAATACAAGATATAAATAATCTATTTCGAGATAACCATAAAATATACAATTGCAGAATTTCATTAGTTTTTTGCTTTTTATAATTTTCCGACTAGAATCATTTTTGTCATTTACAAAAATGACCCTAAAACAGCCTGGCTAAGAGAGTGTCAATCCCAGCCTGGTTTTTTGCTGCCATTCATTGAAATTCAAATCAAATAATCTAGAAACTCTTACCTCAACGATAACCATCCGGGGTTCCACTTGAACAGTGACGCAACCAAACACTTTTAGCATTTTCTTTTCAGGGAGCTCTTTGATATTACGGGCTAATTGGCTCAAATAGAAACGTAACAAAGGCATAGTCCCCGTATAAGCAATGCTTAATCTTTGCATCACCGTACTCATTGCAAGGTCAGTATAATCTGGAGAAATAAATGAAACAAGAAACCATTATCTAAATTATTCTGACTTTTATTGTCATATTTATTCTGATATTTACATTCTGAATGATATTAGAAGCGCGTCTTTTACTCAAATAGAAAAGAATGAAGAGAGAAATTTGGCACTGAAATACGCCAACAAGACAAGTAAAATAGATGGACAGATTCTAGTTTTTAGATTGGCAAAAATGTCTAATTGTTTTGAAATGGATATTTATTTGTAGTGTAGGCAGCCAGAGGCTTAGAGGGATGCTAATTTTTTACAGGTCTTTTACAGGCCGAGTTAGAATGAATATTTATTTGCAGTGAAGCCAGACATTAAATTCAAAGTCTATTTCAAATTGTATCTTTTGCTCGAATAGAAGAGACAGATTGAATATGAAATAGACTATATGCAGACTGATAAGGACTTTGCGCAGTGTCTGAAACATTATCAGATGACAGAGGTCATTATGATGAGGATAATGATGGATAGATGGAATTAGCGAATGCAGTTTTCTTCCTATGGACAGGAACATTTCCCAAATTTGGGCAATATCTGAAGACTCAAGGGAAAAATATAACTATAAAAATGAGAATAACGTGTTTATTGTTAAAACAGAAAATCTGTATTTTTCATTTTATTAAAAAAAAAAACCAAAAACAAACATGCATTATGTGAGGAACATGGTAAGTTAAAAAACATGAAAGCCAACATGCTAATGTTTTCAAATATGGAGTCCAAAAGTATGCTAGAGCTTTAATTAGGGACTACTAATTTTTTTAAAACTCTGGTCAAGCTCTTTGTATTATAGGTTCCCATACAGTATCCACGACCATGCTTGGTCTACTAAGGAGGTCATAGTGACCCAACATATAAGCTGCTTCTTTGAAATGTCTCCTAATCCAGTGTCCCTTTCATAATCTCCTAAATTTAGACGAAGAGGACAAATATTCATGTTTTATTTTACTGTCAATAATCTATAATCTAATTATTTTCTTAGAAATGATTGGATAATCAGAAGCTTAAAATTAGGGGAAAGAAAAAAAACAAAAACAAAACCATAATGTGTTTTACTTACTTGGTAAATCTGCTGGTGCCATGATGTGATAGTTAAAATTCCTCTTCACAAGAATCCCGGCAATTTTGTGGTTCTGAACTGGTTTTTCTGCAGCCAAACATCCGACCACCTAACATGGATGCGATGTGAAGAGTAGCAACAAATATAAAAGAAGAAAACATCAAAAAGAGAGAGAATGGAAAGGAGATGACTAAATTGATCAGTTTGGCATGGGACAATAAAAGACAAAAAAAAAAAAAAAAGAAAATTTTGGGACCAAAAATTGAGAAGAAAAAAAAAGGTTACTGCCCAAAGAAAACTAAATCAACTAAAAAAGCATCAAAGATTTAAATAACAATATTGACCTTTTCCCAGTGAACTTAAAAAATCGTTTTCTAAAATCATCTTCGTTTTCTAAAATCATCTTCTGTTACAATATTTTCAGTCTTCTGAGGTATGTTTGTCAAGATCTAGATTAATTGATTGATGATTTGGGGTTTTACGGGCATATAAACCACTCGTGGGGTCACTTAATGCCAGTAAAGTCTAACTCTGACATCTATTGGCTTTTCTTTGTTGCCGTCAGACATTTCTCATTTCCTCCAATCCCATGACTGGTTGGATTCACTGCACCCAACATCGGTCAGCCTGTACAATATGCAACAAGACTAAAAATTCAAAATCTACTTCAAATTCAATTTGTTCCAGTAGAATGAAGCTAGGAAAAGTCAGTTATTCAAAAACTAAGTTACTTTCATTAAATCTTATAATGCCAAAATAATTTTCTGGACAAATTTGCATTTTATAATTATTTAAACAACAATAGCATGATTTGTTGGCTCACATCAACTTCTTAGGTTATTTAGTGTCAAAGATGTAGTTTTGGAATTGTTTGGTGTGAATGGTTGTTATTTGGATCTTTATGGGGGAGTTACTTGGTATAAATCATTGTTTATATGAAGTGTATACTAGTGTCCCTTTCTTAAGATGGTTAGATCTTTAGATGGATTCTTTCTGTCATTCGTACCTGGTAGAATGGCGTAACTTTACATCAGGATAGGGAGGGATCTTTTCTAGGCTTCAGAGTCTCTGTTGGTTGTCTTAGACTGACAAAAATGATTAGAACAAACAACAACAAAAAGAAAATAAACAAGGAGTGGAAGGAGGGAACCTTTGCACTAGAGTCTGGTTATTAAAGGGCAAGGGGGAAAAAAGACTGATTGGTTGATGATGTAAACAGAAATTGAAAAAAAAAATTGAACTGTTGGAATTGTTTCATGCAAGTCAAAAGAGAGGATATAGAACATGCAACAAATAAACACAAGAGTGATTGGGAAAAACAAGCAGAAATAATGTCTGTATATACGACTGATAGGAAATAAGCAAAAATTGATGTAAATCATGAAGATGAATAATGGAGTATCATTAAATAATAGGCAAATAAGTCTGGCAATCTAATCTGATGGTGGCCCAATTAAATTGGCAGTCTTCTGTGTGATGATAAATGGGAGTAGCAGTCTTTTGTCTGATGTTAGTCATGAGAGAATGGCAGTCTTCTGACAGTAGCAGTCTTTGGTTTGATGTTGGTCAAATGGCAGTGATTGTCATTGATGGTCAAATGATGAGGGTAGTGTTTTCCCTTTGGTGGTCAAAAGAAGGTTTTCTCAGATAACTATCAAAAAAGAATGGGAGTGTTTGGTCTTTAATGGTTAAATTAAAATCACTGTTTTTGGTTTAATTATGGTGAAATGATGATGGTAGTGCTTTATTTTTGATGGTTAAATGACGATTAAAGTGTTTTGACTTTGATGGTCAAATATGGATGACAGTAATTTGTCTTAGATGGTCAAATGATGATGGCAGTGGTTTGTCTTTGTTGTCTGTCAAATGAGGATGAGTGTTTTGCCATTGATTGTCAAATGAAGATGGTAGTTTTTTTGTCTTTGATGGTGAAATGAAGATTGCCGTTTATTATCTTTGATGGTCAAATTGATATGGCTGTGTTTTGTCTGATGATAATTAAATGAGGAGGGCAGTGTTGGTTTTTTTATGGTCAAATGACGATGGTAGTAGTTTATCATTGATTGTCAACTGAGGATGGCAGTGATTCTCATTGATGCCTAAAAGAAGAGGGTAGTGATTGTCATTGATGCTCAAATGATGAGGGCAATGTTTTATTTTGATGGTCAGATGTCGATTGGAGTGTTTTGACTGATGGTCAAATGAGGATGTCAGTGATTTATCTTTGATGGTCAAATGATACTGGTAGTGGTGTCTTTGATGGTGAAATGAGGATGGGAGGGTTTTGTGCTTATTGTCAAATAAGGATGGGAGTGTCTTGTCTTCAATGGTGAAATGAGGAAAACAGTGTTTCTGTCTTTGGCAGTAAATGATAATGGCAGTATTTTTGTCTGATGTTAAAATAAGTACGGCACTGTTTTGGCTTTGATTGTCCAATGACGATAGCAATCATTTGCAGATTGTAGTATTTTGTCAGATGATGGTCAAATGAGGATCTTTGGTTTTTGACAGTCAATTGAAGATGGTGTTCTGTCTTTGGGATCACCATCTTTTGTCTGATGATAGCAAATGAAGTTTGTAGTCTTTTGTCTCTGGATGGTTCAATGAGGATGGCACTGTTTAGTCTTTGATGGTAAAATGAACATTGCAATCTTTTGTCTGATGATGGAAATCTTTTTACTTTGATGGTCAAATGAAGATTGTAGTCCTCTGTCTGATGATGGTCAAATGAATATCGTAGCGTTTTGTCTTTGATGGTCTAAAATGAAGATGGCAGTCTTTTGTCTTTGATGGTCTAAAATGAAGATGGCAGTCTTTTGTCTTTGATGCTCAAATGACGCTGACAGTCTTTTGTCTTTTATGGTCAAATAAGGATTGAAATTTGGTCTTTGAAGGTCCGATGATAGTCAAATGAGGATAGCAGTGTTTTGTCTTTGATAGTCAAATGAGGATGGCAGGGGTTTGTTGTTGATCATGGTCAAATACAATAGCAGTGTTTTGCCTTCGATGTTCAGATGATGTTGATAGGGGTTTGTCTTCGATGGTGAAATGAATTTGGCAGACTGTCTTTGATGGTGAAATGAAGAAAGCTGTATTTTGTCTTTGACGGTTGAATAAGGAGGGCAGTGTTTTTGTCTTCGATGGTTGAATAAGCAGGGCAGTGTGTGTTTATAATGGTCAAATGAAGATGGCAGTCATTTGCAGATTGTAGTCTTTTGTCTGAGGATGGTCAAATGAAGATGGCAATATTTTGATGGTCAAATTAAGATGGCAGTGTTTTGACTTTGATGGTCAAATAAGGATGGCAGTGTTTTGTCTTTGATCATGAAATGATGATGACAGTGGTTTTTCTTCGATGGTGAAAGAGGATGGCAGTGTTTTGTCCTTGATGTCAAACGATGATGGAAGTGTTTTCGCTTTGATGATCAAATGAGGATGGGTCTTTCGTATTTGGTGTTATTTGTCTTTGGTGGTCAAATGAAGGTGGCAGTCTTTTGCCTGATGATGGTTAAATGAGGATTGAAATTTTTTGTCTTTGAGGGTCAAATGAAGATCGCAGTCCTCTCTCTTTGTCAAACGAAATGTTTTGTCTTTGATGGTAAATGTTGATGGCATTGTTTTTGTCTTTGATGGCCGAATAAGGATGGCAGTGTTTTTTCTTTGATGGTCAAATAAGGATGGTATTATTTTTTCTTTGATGGTCAAATGAGGATAGCAGTTTTTTTTGTCTTTGATGGTCAAATAAGTATGGCAGTCTTTTTTCTGATGAGTGTTCAAAAGAAAAGCTAGTATTTTGTATGAGGAGGGCAGTTTTTTGTCTGATGATGGTAAAATGAGGATTGCAGTCTTATGTCCGATGATTATCAAATGATAACGCAAGACTTCAGTGTAATGATAGCTAAATGAGAAAGATATGTCATTGATGAATACCAGTCTTATCAGGTGATGGTCAAATGAGGATGGCAGTGTTTTATCTTTGGCTGTCAAAATAGCAATGAAGTCTCTTGTTATAGGTGGTCTTATGAGGATAGCAGTTTTTTGTCTTTAACGGTTAAATGAGGATGGTAGTATCTTGTCTTTGATGATCAAATGAAAATGGCAGTGTTTAGTCTTTGATGGTCAAATGAAGGAACCAGTCTTTTTTGTCTTTGATGGTAAATATGTCAAATGAGAATAGTAGTCTTGTGTGATGATGGTCAAATAAGGATGACAGCCTTTTGTCAAATTAAAATTCCAGTCTTTTGTCTGATAATAAGAATACAAATCTATTGTTATTGATGGTCATATGATGATGGAAGATTTTTGGTCTTTAGTGGTTAAATAAGGATGGTAGAGTTTTGTCTTTGATGGTCAAATGAAGATGCTAGTATTTTGTCTTTGATGGTCTAAAATCTGTCTTTTTATGATGATAGTTAAATAATGATGGCAGTTTTTTGTCAGATGATTGCTAAATGTAAATGCTAGTACTTGTCTGAGGATGGATAAATGAAGATAGCGGTCTTTTGTCTGATGATGGTCAAATGAGAATATGGTCATTTGTGAGATGATATTCAAATGATAATAACTTTCTTTTGACTGATGATGGTGAAATGAGAGTACCGGTCTTCTGATGTGGGCCAAAGGAAGATGATTGTTTTGTCTTCGATTGTCAAATCAACATTTAAGTCTTTTGTCTGATGATGGTCAAATAAGCATGGCAGTGTCTTGTCTTTGATAGTCAAATGAGGATGGAAGTTTATTGTCTTTGATGATCAAATTAGTACAGCAGTCTTTTGTCTGATGATGATAAATTATGAATAACAGTCTTTTGTCTGATGGTCAAATGAGAATACCAATCTTTTATCTGATGATGGTCAAATGAGAATAAGAGTCTTTTGTCTGATGGTGGTCAAAAAAAGGATGGCAGTGTTTTGTCTTTGATGATCAAATGCATGTAGAAGTTTTTGTCTTGGATGGTCAAATGAAGATAGCAGTGTTTTATTTTTGATGGTCGATGGTAAAATGAGCATGGCAGTGTTTCGTCTGACGATGGTTAAATGAAGATGGCAATCTTTTCTCTGATGATTATTAAATGAGAATGCCAAACTTCTGTCTTTTAATGGTTAAATGAGAATGGCAGTCTTTTGTTTTATTATGGTCAAATAGGGATGGCTGTGTTATTTTATTCAAGGAGAATGGAAGTCTCATGTTGGTCAAATGGTTATAGGATATTTTTATCCTATGATTGATAAATGATGATTTTAGTTAATGATGGTTAAATGAAGATTGCAGTGGTTTGTCTTTGATGGTAAAATGAGAAAATCTGTCCTTTTTGGGATGATGATCAATAAGGATGGCAGTTTCTTTGATGATTACTAAATAAAAATGCTAGTCTTTTGTCTGAGGATGGATAAATGAGGATAGCAGTCTATTGTATGATGGTGGTCGAAAAAAAAGTTAGTCATTAGTCTTTTGATAGTCAAATAAAAATGGCAGGTGATAGTCTGGTGATGGTCAAAAGAGAATGCTAATCTTTTGTCCTGTAATGGTCAATTAAAAATACAAGTCTTTAGTCTGATGTTGGTCAAATGAGGATAGCAGGTTTTTGTATTATGATTAAATGATTTCAGTCTTTTATATGATCATAGTCTAATCAGTATGGCAATTTATTGTTTTATGATGGTCAAATGAGGATAAAAGTCTTTTGTCTGATCATGGTTTAATGAGAATAGCAGTCTTTTGTCTGATGACAGTCAAGTGATGGCAGTTTTTGACGGATGATCATCAAATGAGAATGCTAGTCTTCTGTCTTATGATGGTGAAATGAGAACGGCAGTCACTTGTTTTATGATGGTTAAATAATGGCAGTATTGTGACTTTGATGGTTAAAGGAGAATGTAAGACTGATGTTGGTCAAAAGGTGATAGCACTTTTTGTCTTATGCTGGTCAAATGAAGATGACAGTCTTTTGTCTGATAAATGCCAAATGATGTCAGTCCTTTGTCAGAATGATGGTCTAATGAAAATGCTAATCTTCTGTCTGAGGATGGATAAAGAGGGATGGCAGTCTTTTATCTGATGATGGTCAAATGAGGATCACAGTCTTTTGTATGATGATGGTCAAATGAGAATACCAGTCTTTTGTCTGATGATAGCCGAAAAAGAATATGATCCTTTTGTCTGAAGGCCAAATGAGGATGGCAGTCTAAGGATGGATAAATGAAGATGGTAGTCTTTTGCCTGATAATTTTTCAAATAAAAGACTGCAATACCCATTTGACAATTGAAAAGATGGTAGTCTTTTGCCTCATAATTGTCAAATGAGTATTGCAGTCTTTTATTTGAAAAATAGTATACTGAGTATGCTAGTTTGTTGTCTTATGATGGTATAATGAAGATGTCAGTCTTTTGCCTGATGATGATCAAATGAGAATACTGATTTTAGTGTGATGAGAGTCAAATAAGACTATTATTTTTTGTCTGATGCAGTTCAAATGAAAATATCAGTCTTTTGTCTGAAGTTGGATGAGGATGGCAGTCTTTTGTTTAATGATGGTCAAATTAGAATCTTAGTATTTTGTTTTAAAGTGGTAAAGTGATAATGCTAGTTCTTTGTCTATTGTTAAAGAGAATGACATTTTTGTTTTTGATGGTCAAGGGTTGTTGTTGAACAGGAAGACTTTTCCTCATCTGTTTGAACTTGGATCAGTCTTGCTGTTGTTATAGAGTTTTCACAATTTAAGAGTATTCTGAGACTCCCAGTCCTCACCCTAGTGGCTAACACTAATCGAGGATGTCTTTTTTTTAACTTGGTTGGAAGAGGGGGGAGAGAGGGAAGGTCTTTCAGTTTGAATGCTTCATGAACCACCAGCCTAATGCAATACCTGATATTCCTAAAAGTTCACCTCTTAGTACTGAACAGGCTATGTTGCTTAACTTCGGTGATCTGGCGGGAACGACTGTCCCCAATGTGATTTGACCGTACTTGTCTTTATGTTTAAAGGAATATATCAGTGTTTTGTCTTATGATAGTCAAGAGAGAATGGCAATCCTTTGTCTTTGATGATCAAATAAGTATGGTAGTCATTTGTCATTGATTTTGTAAAGGAGTATGACAGTCTTTTGTTTGATGATGGTCAAATAAGAATGCCAGTTCTATCTTTGATGGTCAAATGAGGATGGCAGTCTTTTGTCTACGATGATCAAATGAAAGTACCACTCTTTTGTCTGATGATGATCAAATGAGAGTACCAGTCTTTTGACTGATGATGATCAAATGAGAGTACCAGTCTTTTGACTGATGATGATCAAATGAGAGGACCAGTCATTTGTCTTTGATGGTATAATAAGGGTGGCAGTTTTTTGCCTGATGATTGTCGAATCAGAGTTTAAGTATTTTGTCTTTAATGGTTAAATGAGAATGCCAGTCTTTTGTTTTTGAAGTCGAAATGAAAATATCAGTTTTTTATATGATCATCAAATAATTGGAAATGCATTTGTTTGTAAGATGATAGTCGGATGGCGATGATAGCGTTTAGTCAATGTTGAAAAATTTGGTGAAGTAGTATATTGTCTATAACTAGAAAAAGTAAGTATTAGTGCTTTGTCGTACAGTAGACTTAAGGGGAAGACAGCTATTTGTTTAGTTTAAGGGATATTAAAGAGAGGCAGCCCTATACACAATCATGAGAAGATATCACAAAGAAAAAGTAAGAGCTAACATAAATATTTGACACACATCCATGTAAAAAAGACAAAAATATAAAAACCTACTTTTGCCATTTTTTCCCCTCGGAAGTGCAGTTCAACAGCAACGGTATTTCTGGGATTATTCACATGCATCCGATAATTTTCATCGTCTTCATACTCACGGATCAATGCTGCCCGCAGACGGTTCATCTCATTCTGTTCTCCGTGGACCAAAACCTGAAATGAAATTAGGATTTCTAAAGAAATAATACTATTAACAATTAAGAAAAAATTTATTCCAAGATCTCTCCTGCTTTCTTATGAATTAGACATTTTCAATAAAAGCATAATTATATCCTTAGGAAAGTAACGATATATACTCAGTAGAGCTCTAAACCAAGTTAAGCACAAGGCCAGTTTTACGTGCTCATTATTTTCCTGGACTTTTTTGGATTAGTTTTGTTCTTCACCAAGATGAGTTACTCTCATCTAGTTGAAAGGCCTCATCTACCCAGGTTTTTTTTAAAATTAGTGTTATCCTTACAGGTAGAGGAGTTACTCTTTTTAGTTAACGGGCCTTATCTACCCAAGGCATCTGAAAGTGAACATAATGGTTTTGACATGGATTTGAACTCGTATAGTACAATTCCAGAGTCCAAGCTTTTACCACTGCTCCACATTCGCTTTCCCTAGGAAAGTAATTGTTAGCAATATAGATTTATTCCATCAGCTAAGATCTTAAGATCTGATGCAAAGAAGCCAGGATGATATTTTTATAAGCACCTAGCAAAGTACACTTTTCTACAACTTTGTCTCTCTAGATGATTCTTTATCTTGGAAAATTGATTGTATTTGTGTGTTTTATTCTTCATAAGAGAAAGGGTGGCTGTATGTTCTCTCCTCGGATTTATTTATTTATTCAGGCTAATATAACATTACTTTCTCTTCTGAGTAGTATTTTTGAAATCTTTCCAATTGTCAAGTGGTCGTTGATCTGGTGAGTTTCTCATGGGAAGTTTTAGCCTATTTGCTAGATGAAAAACTAAAACACCCACTGAATTTTCTGGAGTGATACAATATTAACAAATAACTATAACTTCCACAATTAATTTGATCATTGCCACCTTATCAAGAAAATCTAGCCATCTCAACTACTGGTTTATATGTTACATAAACCAATCACAATCAATGAATATAGAAACTGTAACATTATTCTACCATATGCTGATCACTATGGAATTCATCGTCTTATGCCGGTCATTATGCAGTTTAAGTTCTTAAACTAGTCATGTGACCATTTTGTATTACAATATGCTGGTCAATATGCAATTTGCAGTCCTATGCCGGTCACTATGCAATTTGTGGTCCTATGCCGGTCACTATACAATTTGTGGTCCTATGCCAGTCACTATACAATTTGTGATCCTATGCTGGTCACTAAACAATTTTTTGGTCACATCATCAGTTT
Source organism: Xipholeptos notoides (assembly GCA_036873565.1). Taxonomy (NCBI): domain Eukaryota; kingdom Metazoa; phylum Mollusca; class Cephalopoda; family Idiosepiidae; genus Xipholeptos; species Xipholeptos notoides. The sequence goes on from JAYKTE010020228.1 coordinate 12,313, forward strand.
GTAGTATAGATGCCACATCATCATTGTTGTGTTGTGCCGTGGTATTCTCTCATCATGGTTGTGTCATTCAGCATTCTTGACATGTGTGTCTTGTTAGCCATCATGGCAGTCTCTAGGTCTGGCATGTAGTTGAAGGCACAAATATCAGTTAAATGTTGTTGGGAGTAGTAGTAAATGCTTGCAGAGGTGATTTAAAAAAAAAGATCTTATCTTGGTTAATTTACAGCTTTAGAACATGAAAAAGAACAAACAAATTTATTACTATGCCAATTATTAGGGTGTGTTATAAGGGGAGTGATTAAAAAGATAGCATACCCAAATGGTGGCCTTGGTAAAAAAGAGAAAAAAATAAGTTAAAGATGATAAACAACTATCCGTAGTGAGAGTAACTTTAGTATTGTGGCACTGAACAGGTGACTAAGAAAAGACTCAGAGATGGATATTAAATATGATGTATTAAACAGAAATACAGAGAAAAAAAGGAGTCATCGTAGTAAGGCCAACATGGTGGGCTACTCACGACAGTAGCAACTCTGAATATATCAATATATATATATATTTTGGAAGAGTCCATACTCTGTGTATGGGTGAGTTCCCACAACACTTGCCTAACCTTGTTTGAATCTTGCTGAGTAATAGAAATTTCCAACTTGAGGTCTAGGTGGTAATTTGTATAGTGTTGCAACATCAGCTTATGTTATAAGTAATCAAGTTCAAAGATATACAAAAGAAAATAACATAGCTTCACTGTATTGTTCAATAAAAATACACATCAACATAACTTGGTAAGCTTAAAGGAAACAAGATTTTTTAAAAAGCAGCTGTGTTCGTTACTCACCACATGAGGAGGCTTCAATGCTCGTAAAAATTCACTTGTTTGTTGATAATCTGTGTGAGCAGAGAATGAGATGTAATCGACAGAACAACGCAATCCTAATTTTTGTCCAGTCATAGTTACAATTTCATCAGGTTCTGATAAAACATGCTGAAAAATAGAATTTGATACAATTTCGAAGATGTTTTTTAGAAGCAATAATCTTTTAAAGTTGTTTTTATTGTAAATCAATTCAGAACGATAAAAGTGGTTTTTCTAATTTAAAAAAAATAGAAAACTGACTTTATAAGGTATATGGTTACAATAGTATTTATGATTATTACACCCATTTTATACCACCACATACCTTAGCTAGGGTTCCTTCAACACAATAACCAGCAATAATTACACCATTCCGTTTGTCTATACACCAACTTTCAAATAATTCTCGCGAAAGACCACTCTGCATCATACCAGGACTGGCTAATACAACCGAAGGGCCAATATCATCAAAATGTTCCATGCTCTGAAAAAAATTAAAGCCAAGTCTAACAAAGAGTGTCCTAAAATGAGGGTCCTTGAAATGAAATTCTTTTAAGCTATTAAAGATCTGAAGAAAGTTATTAGCAACTCCACTCAAGTAAAGATGATAGATTGAAAAAATGTGTTTTATTAAAACTAGATTTATTTTTGTTAACCCCTAAATGTTTGATGATAGAAGAAATGAAACTTACTTTTAAATTGGAAATATGTTTAAAGACAAAGGGGTTGCTGATAGTGATCTGTCTTCGAATTTTATCATTCATGGCATTGATGTATGTTTGATAGACACTCATACACTTTTTGGCAAGAGATGAAGCGTAGTAGATTGGAGTCTCATGCAATTCAGGATGGTTCGACCAATACTCATCTAGGATAAAGGAGGAAAAAAAAAAAAAATTAATGCTTCAGATATTGAAATAAGATATATGCTTATATACTGAAGGCTATTTTATTGTTTATCTACTTATTTATTTATATATATTTATCATGTCACACATTAGGATTCAAACACCCGACCATTAGATTGCCTTGATTATTTATATCTTAAAATTCTGAGTCATTAGTATTGTATAGAATTTTTTTCTTTTATTTTCTGCCCTTAATCATCGAAACCCAACATACAAATTAGATTTATGATAACTGAGTAGAATAATTATTTGAAATACATTATTTTGTCAATCAATGTATAAAACTTAGTTTGCAATCAATTATATGCAGAAAAAAAATGCAAAATTTAAATGTAAATTACATCATAATTTCTAATGAGAAAATACACTAGTCATTCTTAGAAAAGACGTCTTGTAAATGTTGTAAATGACCAAGACAGCTTGCAAGTGATAATCTGTGCGTGTGCAGTCATGAAAATTTAACATTGGAGAACAAAGGAATTGGATGGTCACAGGCCAGTAACTAAGACAGTGATTTTCCTTTGTTTTCAGAACGTGCAGGTGGAAAATACACAGGAGAGAGAGAGAGAAAGAGATGACACCCAAGGAACTGGCCCAGATTTAGAGAAGGAGTCGACAACAAAAATTACTACTAATGTGACAAAAGCTGTTCTATTGGCAGGATGGAGAAAAGATGCTAAATAATAACTGACTTACCCAAAATAAGAAGAAGCTCTTGCGCTCGACCAAGAGCAAACACCGGAATCAAACAGCGACCACCTCGGCTGACAATATCATGAACCAAGCCAGTAAATCGAGCTTCTCGATCTTCTCTTTTTTCGTGGATGTGTGTGCCATAAGTTGATTCCTAAAAAAAAATTAATGGAAGAGGAAAGAACATTATTATTCAGAATTCTGTTTTCATCTTCAGAGTTATATATAGATACTAGGAGCCCTTGACTGGGCGTTGCCCAAGTATCCATAGGCAACGTCTGATTATAAAGCATTCTTCTAGCTTTTCTTGCAAAAGCAACATAATTTAGTTCACTACAGGGATAATATTTGGACCTGGGTTTCGTTATATTGATAGTATCAATAAAGATGGTCGACATGTAAAATTTTACCAAAATTTTAATATAAAATCGAATAAGAGAGACTCCTGCAATCTAAGACACTTAGAGAGAGAAAAGAGGGAATGAAAGAGAGAGAGAGAAGGGGTGGAGAGATAAACAAAATGGTAATGATAAAAACAATTGCCATTGCTGTAAATAAGTTATGTGCAAAAAGAACTTTTTCAAAATTCATAAAAAAAAAGAACCAGGAGAGAAATCAAGTAGACATGAAGTCAGTGCCCAATTTTCAATGAAAATATCATGTAAAAAATCTTTTTAGATAAACCCTATTTTTGTCTAATTTGCACAAAAAAGTGGGGGATCAGCTTATTATATCCATAACAAGCCGCACGTGCATGGTCCCCCCCCCTTGGGATGCAAAACGGGGTCAACACTATTCAATTTGTGAAATGAACAATACCCTCCACATTTTGTCCAAGTTTCAGAAAAATTGAACGGGTGGATCAAAAGTTATAGGCCGGAAAAGGTCATTTTTGGCTGTTTTGGGGCAT
>JAYKTE010020339.1:0-15679 GCA_036873565.1 Xipholeptos notoides
CAAGACCTGGCTCGGGGCGTCGTGATGGAGACTTGGTTGAAAAGTGTGCAACTTGTCCACCCAACCTCTATAACCTTTTATTTTTTTTTTTTGTAAGGGTTGGCCGTTTTCTGTAAAGAAGTGGCAGTCACCAATATTGTTAATGTGATAAATACGTTCAATTCTGTCAAAGTTATTGGAACACTATTTAAATTCTGCAAAATACTTTTACTATAGAAATGCCCACAATGTAAAACTATACTTGTTTCACAATATTTCTTATTGTTGAGTAATATATAGTTATATGTGTGTTACTTAGTGTATGAGTGTGTATTAATGCTTGTATGAGTTAATGTGTCTATGTATTAATGGATATATGTAAGTACAGGTGTGCGTATTAGTGTGCGTTTGTAAGTATAGGTGTGTGTATGTAAGTATAGGTGTGCGTATTAGTGTGTGTGTGTAAGCATAGGTGTGCATTATTAAGAATTTTAGTATCCGTGTGTGTGTTTGCGTATAAGTGCGTGTATGTATGTTAGTATAAATGTGTGTAGTAGTTCGTGTCCTGTTCAAAACGACCAACGCAATGAATGTGTGAAAAAAACAAAAACATGATGAAGATTTATTCACACCGATACGCGCGATTTTTACACACATTCTGTCTGAAACCTTTATCTTTCTCTTATATACCCTTTTGGAATTTCTTCGTTATTTCGATTTTTAAAGTTCCCTATCTCCTAAGTTTTATGTGATTTGTTAGGTATCGGGAAGGAATATTACGTTATTAGTTATATAATAAAAGAGACTATCTTTTGAAAGTGTTGAGATAACTATTTACAATTTTTGTGATTTAAATTAAGTGGACTACTTTTCCCATCAAAATATCAAGCGAAGCTAAGCTGATCAATGTATGCTAAAATATGAAATCGCATTAGGTTATCAGATAGATATTAAATGCGAATGGATTATAATTCTATAAACTCGATGCATGGGGATTCATTTAAGACAACGAAATTGATAAATATTTTTCTCTAAGCTATTACGAAAGCTATATCAAACTTAAGATATTTTTTCAGTCAATCAATTATACAATAAGGTATCACCAATGCTCGATCAGATCATATTGGACGATAAACATTCCAAACTCAAGGCTCAGGCGGCATACCAACAGGTGTCACACAATTGCTTGGTTTTTGACTACTCCCACTACACGTCCCAATTTGGGTTTGCTTTGTTTCGACAATTGTGTACAACGAGGAATATTTTGGATTGTGATAGGGAAAATACATTTATAAAAAATTGTCATCAGCATTAAATGATCTAAAAATGGTAATCTTTATATGCATATAAAAGTGAAAATATGTGTGAACAATTAGTTTCTACCAAACTAATCTGTAGGTTTTTGGTCTCTAGACTTGAAAATGTACATATAGGGTATTCAGACTAGTTGTAAGTCGTAAATGTAGCCGCTAAGGAGTCAAAGTTGAAAGATGGAACGGTGTCAGTCTCTTCCAAAATACTGTGCTGATTTTTGGTCTAAAAATCTGACATTTGATATATGGAGTATTTGGACATAGGGGACAATTTTTTATTGCTGCTAAGTGATCAATCAAAATTTTGAATTATAAAAAACAGAAATCAAAACAAACATCAAAATATTCAGACCACCAAAATTTGCATCCGTACGGTCTGCTTTCTAATATAAAAGGCTTCCTTAATTACTTTACTTGTGTGTCACCAGCGCCCGAGCAAAGTCGGCAAAACTTCTTGTATATTGTAAAATGAAACTGGCAAACCAAATAAGAAAAAGAATCAGTAAAACAGTAAAATTACGATTCCAAAGTCCTAAGTGGACTTCCGAAAAGAGGTTTGATAATTTGCATTTTTATTATACAGACTGTAGGCATCGTCTTTATACTTGTCAAATTTACAACATTGTGACCAATAAATATTTTAGCCTTCTTCAGGTGATAAATATTTTCTGTCCATAATCTAAAATGAATTTGCCCACTGATGTTTTTGTGCTGTCACGCATAGTGTATCTCATTTTAAATTTAATTTTGTTTACAAAATTAAAAATTTAATATTTCATGATAGACAGCATTAAATGACTTTAAAAGTTTGATATAATATACTTGGTCGAGCACCAAACCAAGGTAGGCACAATACAACTTCAAACATGCCCAATACACTCCCAGATTTCTTGGAATCAGTATTGTCCTTCACTTAGATGAGGTACTCTCATTATGTTGACAAACCTCATCTACCTGGGTTTGTCAGTAAACGTTATACTTATTACTCTCTTCCCAGGGTTCTAGAATCTAAATATTCCTTACACCTAGACGAGCTAATATCTTGAGTTAACAAGCCTCATCTGTGCAAGGCAGCTGAAAGTGAACGAAACGTTTTTGACTGGAATTTTAACTCTGTTAATACGATTCCGGTACCCGAGATTGTAACACTACTTTACTTCCCCGTTGCTACCATATTTTATAAGCTGTAGAAGAAACTTGAGAAACAATCAACAACTACAATGGTGACCCTTATTCAAGAATTACACGACAAAAGATATTCATCAATGTCTCATGGGGGATATCTTCTTGCTTAAGAAAGCCTGCTTTGAGCTCATCGTCTCTAGAAAAAATATCTTTTTGATTTATCTAGATTTAAGACTCTTAGATGTTTGCATCTTTTAACCACGGTTAGGTAGAAATGTTAGTTTATTCGATTCTTTTGATGGGGCGAGAATTCTTTTGGAAAACAAAGTCTGAGAGGAATGAATTAATTTCTATAACAGGGGTTCCCAACCAGGGGTGTTCGCACCCCTTGAGACAATATTTCAGGTGGTGCAAGAAGCATATTTTATATATATACAGCATTTATATACGGTGGTTGTTGTTTTTTTAAATCATGAAATACAAGATTTACTGAAAATGAGAAGTTTTTCGTCAATTTATTTAAAAATATTTGCCATTTGATAAAGTCCAGTTTGGAATATGTTTCATGGTATGTCCATTTTTGGTGTCTTGTTAATTTTCGCATAGCTCTCGTATGCAAAAACTTACGTTCAATCGTCCATAATTTGAAGTTTTATCAGAAACAAAGACATTCGTTATGAAATTATAAAATGGCATGTATTTGTATAAAAAGCTGTACTTATTTGATGCATTTCTAATAATGTACGACCAAGTAATAACAATTCCACTTGTTATTTCTGCTCTGCGTTGTATTTCAAGCAATATTAATTATTTTTTATTTATATATCAATTTGTTGTATGTTTCTTTTCTGTAAGTTTGTTTATACATTAATTATTAGAAAATGAAATAAATAGCCTTTTTTGATAAAAATTATTATAATTCCACATCCTTTATCCCTTAATAATGAAATTGTAGTTGGATGCAAGATCAATGACAAAAATTTGATGGGTTCGACATCAGAGCAAAAACTTAAGGGTTGCAGGATTAAAAAAAGTTTGGAAACACTGGTTTATAACATGGAAGAAGACACGTAATATGAAACACGGACAAATTCATCCAGAATATCTCACTATCATTAACAGTTTTGAATTCATTTCTCAATTCACTCGAAATTTGTATAAAGAAAGTAAAAAAAATATATAAATATATAAAACAAAAATCATCATTTTTTTAAACATATTTTATTAAAAATAATTTTATTTTTTTGTTCAATTTTTTCTTGTTTTCGAACCAGAAACTCAGTTGCAGAGTTGAGTGTTTTAATATAAAATGATATTATTATATAATTACAATATTAATTCTTTGACATATCCTCAGGATTGACATTTTCACACGTCAGGGGATGATCAAGGATGACAGAGAAATGCATGGAAGTAAGCTGAGAAATGGAGACATTCGACCCACCAACTAAGTTTCTTGTTCGAAAACGAGAAAAAATTAAATTAAAAAAATATTAAGAATAAATATTATTTTGATTAAAATATATGTGTATATATATATATATATATATATATATATGTGTGTGTGTGTGTGAACAGAGAGAAATATCCTTCTTGTAATATTTAATCTGACATGAACGGCATAGCTTTCGCTTTATTTTTTATATTTGGAATAAGAGAGTAATATGAACGCCTTACATTTTTTGCGAGCTATATATATATATTATTTTCTTCTCTGATGGGGCCAGCAGTAACATCTGTAACAAAAGAATTCTTTTGTAATTCTTCCACTTCTATTTCCTCCCTTCTATTCCATCCAGTTTTATCCCCAGTCGAAGTGAAACTTCCCATCCCCTTGAGCGAATCGATTTTCCAGTATTGCGGTCGGATGCTGCCAAAGTTTTTTTTGTTTTGGGTTTTATTTTCCTTTTCTCGTTCGAGATTGTAAAAGTCTGGTCTGCGTTTTTGTTATGTCAACAAAAAAATGTGGAACAGACTTTAATTGGTCATCAATCTGGATATCATGATATATGCCCAACCTGGTTCATTATTTACAATTTTGCAACGTAAAATGAATAAATAAATGTCTGTCTTGTCTCACAAAAACTTACACATGGTTTTTATTTCGAATTCATAATCTATCTCCTGTTTTGTTTTTTGTTTTTCGTTTTTGTTATTTAACTTATAAATTAAATTTAGTTTTATTGAGTGGGTTAAAGAAAACGATTTTTTTATCTGGTTGATATGCCGTTCAACACAAACAAACAAACGAACACATTTTTTTGTGGTTTTTCATTTTAATGTTAATGAAGAAATAATTGAAGTAATATTTAAAAAATATATAGAACTAGATGTATTAATCAGCTTTGCCTTAATGCCGAGTACTGGCTACTAACGGACTTGAGAAAGCTTATTACATAGGAAAATAGCACCCTGCATATACAAATTTTGGTGGTCTAAATCATTGTGCTATGCAAATTTCTCTGGTCTGAATGCTTTGATGCTCGCATATGTGTTTTGTTTTGATTTTAAATTTAAATTTGAGCTCTTAACAGCTATTTTTTCCGAATTAAAACGAATTAGAAATTTCCTTAGGTCCAAATATCAAATTTTAAATGTTTTGTCATAAAATTGAGTTTTTTGGTAGGCTGCAACGGTCCAATCTTTTAACTTCGACTTATTAGCAGCTAAATTTCCTTCTTGCTTCTTTCTCCCTTCCTTCCCATTTCCTTCCTTCTTTTTTTCTTCTCTCTTCCTTCTTTTTTTCTTCTCTCTTCCTTCTTTTTTCTTCTCTCTTCCTTCTTGCTCATATATTTTTTCTTTGTCTAGTTCCTTCGATTCTTTCATTCTTTTTTCTTTTCTTTATCATGTTACTTTAGTTCTTTCGTTTCATTTCATTATTTCTCGTTTTTTCAAAGATATGTTTCCCTTAGTTTCAAAATACAATTTGGATAAGTCAATCACCACTGCCGGTTAAGAGGTTAAGAAAGTGCGAGTGAACTTATCTTTTGGCGCTATTTAAAAAAAAAATGTATTACGAGATATCCGCCTTTAGTTTCAAAATACAAATTGTTTAAACACGAGCTGCTGTTGAAAAGGTTAAGCTCACTTCATTCCGTCATATTCATACAAGTGTGCAAATCTCACTCTGTTTTCGATCTTTTCTTTAACTGAAAACGATAGGAATGAGAATTCCAGTAAACAATGAAATGACGCTTCTTAGCAAATGAAGGATTTCAGAGGACTTCTTTCTGAAGAATCTCCAACACTTCACCAATTCCCTCGATTCCACACTAAATAATACTGCATTATTGATAGATGAAAAGTTTCTTTTGTTCGCCGCTAAAAGAAGCCCTAAGGATTTGGGATAGGGCCAATCGAAGAACTTAGGATCAATATCTTCCTATTGGTTCACTGAATCTCACTCTCTGCACTCTCCGTCATCTTTCTCACTGAACTTCGTTCATCCAGGATATTTCATAGATTCTTAATTCGTGATCATCAATAGAAATTAGGATGCAATTAAATGATTGAATTTTTTTTCATCTACCTATCTCTCAAAAGTAATGCCAGTTTTGGCCGGGCGTTGGTGCATATCTTAATGCGCCTTTTGTGCTCATTTATTTTGCTCACTTTTTTTGTAATTTCAAAATATTTTTTGTTTCTAAGAAAACGGACGTAAGTTTTTGGAAGGTGAAAATTATTTTAGTATACTGAAGTTTTATTGACACCTCAATGAAAAATCTAGCCCGCTACAGACCCGGCACGATCCATCCATTTTTTTTCATTTTTTACCCCTATATTTCCGGCTCAAAATCAAATCGATTTCATTCTACTGGTCCATATTACCATGTTTATCAAATTCCAAGTCTCTAGACTCAAAGTTTGCAAAGTAGTTCGGTAGAAACCATTCCTCAGACACACAATTTCATTATATTTATGCTAGAAGTATTGACTAACTTTGCCCGGACACCGGTGACTTGCTACCAAAGTAGCTATGAAAGCAGTACCATTTATGTTCGTAAAGAGGTAAACACTCTTCCAAATTTCAATTAGAATTTTAATCCAAGAAATGTAATTTGCCATTGTGGTATGCAAATTTGGGTCCTCTGAATTCTTCGATGCCAACTTTAGTGTTCATGTGGATCTGTGTGTAGACCAAAAATAGGCTGAGAATTTTGGTAGAAACTGGTGTATCCTCACACATACACACACATTTCCAATTAATGTATCTATCTATAATATATATGTATAAAGTTTTTGCAATCTGTATACAGGTCTTTCGTTCTCCACGGCTCTGAAAAAGACGAGTAATCCTTAGCTGGGATCGAAACCGGACCGAAACGGCCTCAGTCCGAATCTCAGATATCCTATTAGATTGCAATCAATCACTGCTGCAAGACATTGAAGGGTGCTCGAATTGTACCCTTGTTAAGAGAAGAATGTGATTTGCTTTAATGTTATGATAATGACAAGAAAACTTACAATTAGAATTTGACATTGCTCAACTAAATTTTAGGATCTTTTATATATATAATATATATAGTGAATAAACCGCTCTTTTTCATAAATAAGATAATTTGGTATCCCCCCCATACACAAAGTCACATTTTTTTTTGGCAGTAGATAGCTTATTATTCTTGTATTGTTATAGTTCTTTTCTTTTATCTGGCTGCCATCTATTACCAGTATTTTCCTGCTACACAAAAGTTCCATAATGATTTTTCTCGCTGTATACAATCAGAAATATCCAACAGTTTCTGCTCCGATAGAATTTCTGGCCGTACACAACGTTTGACACTGTCTGCTGATCCTGTTTCCAGAATGTTATCGATAAGGTCACCAACCGCATTTTGATGTGGAACAGGTGTCTTTGAATATTTGTCAGCAAAAGGCTGTTTCCAGTTTGCATATCGACTACTTTATCGAAATCGGTGTACGACGATTTCAGCTCATATATTAGGATTAGATTTAATAGATATATATACAAAAATAGGAGTGTGTGTATGTATGTATGTATGTATGTATGTATATATACATATATGTGTGTGTACAGAAATAGGTATATATAAATATTGCCCAAATTGTATATACATATATATGCAGTCATACATGTTGGTTGCCATCTCGACACAGAGAAAATTAATTTTTGAATGTGTTTGTATGTCCAGATGTAGTTTTAATTGTGTACATAGTAGCATTCTTAAACATGTGCGTGGTGTGTATCTATTTTCATGTGTGTGTATATTAAAGTATATAAATGCTATTGTTGGTATATATGTATGCGTTGTTTGAAGACCTACATAAACAAAACGGATTTAACATCTTCTGAAAAAATGCTGCACCCCTGAAGATGGACTCCGTCGAGTCCAAAAGCCCAATGTGAGGCTTATAAACACCCTGACCCCCAACAACAGGCGGATGGTCAGAAAACTAGAGGGGATCCTACAAAAAATTCTCAAATCGAACAATTCCATCGAGTTCAACAAATTTTGTTTATATATATATATATATATATATATACATGGTTTGTTCAATAATGAGAAAATGACAGGATACATTAATTATGATTTGATACATGGAAACAGGGAACAATGTTATGCCATCAAATTTTGTGTTAAACTTAATAAAAACAAACAAAAAGTTTATGGAATGTTAAAGGAGGCTTATGGGTGTGAACAGATGAGTCAAATAAGTTTTTATCGGTGGTTTAAAAGATTTTGTTAAGGAACTGAACAGGTTGAAGATGAACCCAGATCTCGAGCACCAAACACTGCACATAAGGAGGGAAGCATCGAGGAAGTGCGAAGATTAGTGATGCAAAACCGTCGGATAACTGAGGATAATATCTGAATATGTTGCTCTTAGTATTGGCACAGCGGAAACAGTTATGACAAGATCTGGATCTATACAAAGTAATTACTTATTGAACATACGCTGGTGACCACCTGGATGGCCGACAGCAAAATGAAAATAGTATAACACCCACCCTACAGCTCTGACCTCGTCCCATGCTACTTTTTCCTGTTTCCACGCATGAAAGGCAGCCTCAAAGGAGGCGAAAGTGGCATCGGAAAATTACCCGAGAGGAACTATCGAAGAACTTTGAAGAAGTCTTCCAGGATTGAAAGAAACGAATGAAGAAGTGTGTAGATGTGGGATGTCATTATTTTGAAGGGGGGACAACACTTTGTAAGTTTATGAAAATAAACATTATCTCTCCTCTCATTACTTATTGAACATACCTCGAATATATTACTGAACGTGTTAAACACATGGATGTGTGGCAGTAATGAATCGTGCCATATCTTTTGTAGAGCTGATATAATTAATTCATTATAGTTACTTCTACACAGGTTTTCTACTTTTAAAGTTAAGTGAATGTTTCTGGAATGGCTTATATTGGGAAATTAATTTCGCTTTATGAATTTGAATTGAAATGTTTTAAGACAGCATTCATCATAGAACTGTCTTTTGCAATTATGGAAGAGTCAACAAATTCGGTTGGCCCCTTGTCTGCATTAATCAATCATAAACTTAAATACGTCCTATAACAGATATAAACCGCTCCCAATTTATGATTATAGCAAGTTATATATATATATATATAGGCATATCTAGTTAAATAAGATTTTTCTTTCTAATAATTTTATTTTTAACTTCTTACTGTCTAGCAAGATCTTTAATGTTTGAATCTAATAGTTTCAAAATCCATCGTTGCGAAAACAATTTCGGTGTACCTGAACCATTATCATGTATATTTTTGTTTTCGTCTTTATTTTCTTTCTATTATATATTGTTGTTAAACATTATTGTTTTTGTTGTGTTTGTTTATTTAACGTTTCTTTTATTTTTTTATTTTTTGTTTGTTGTTATCTAATTTTTATTACTTAATTACAAATGCTAAGAATATTGCTACTGTTATTGAATGCAATTTAGTTTTATATTTTTAATTACTAAAGCCTCTATTATTTGTCGTGTGTTTTTTCTGCTATTTTAGTGTTAAATTATTTTCCTTTTATTATTTTTATTATTTCTGGTGTGCTTAGATTTTTTAGTTTTTATGTTTTTTAAATGCCATTTATGTCATGTATTATACGTCTGCTTAGTGTGGTTGTTGTATGACCAATGTAGCTATAGAAAAAATACAAAAACTAAATATCAAAGAATGAAGAGTTTTGCGAATATAAAGTTAGAGTCCTTTGCTCAGACTCTATCTTGTTGTGCAGTCTTCCTATCTCCCATTGTTGTCGTCGGTTGATGAGTGCCGTTTCTGACCTGCACATTTCCTACCGCATATTTCTCAAGAACGCTCTGGGAGTAAATCGATTAGTATACACTGTTTACGTTGATCTATATACGCCAGCTCTGTTAATTAATATATGAATTTATAACAAGAGCTGTATGATATTTAAAAGTACTCTGGTTACCATCGTCATACTTTAATTATTTTGCCTTTTTGATGATGGGGAAAGAATTAAGAATGAGAAATTGGTTTCTTCTAGAACTTTTATTTTCGATAGGTGATATTTCTCGACAATTCATGATAATGATGAAAAATGTCCAGAACGTGTCCTTGTTGCTGGCTAGTTGACCAGCCCTTGTCTTCTCTTTTTTGATAGAGAATCCTTGTTGGTCTCCTAGTTGGAGTTGGAGAAAAGAGAAATAGAAATTGAATTTTTGGAATAGTCAATGCGCCTTTGTCAGTATAATGTCAGTTGTCATCAAGGTTAGGTTAGATGTAAGTGGTAAAGAAAGAAAAGGTAATGTATGTAGGTGTATGAATTAATAGTAATAGTGTCATTTGGTTTGTATTTGTCGTGTAATTATCGGATAGTTAACAAATTTGTTTAGACTTTTGTCTCCACTAACCAATCATAAACTTAAATACACCCTATAACTGTCATCAATAACGCTCCACTTATAAATAAAGCAAGTTATCTTTTTATATATTTTGTGGCATCAATTTAAATTATATTTTGTGTGTGTGTGTCTTTTGTAGTATCCATTACAGTTGCGATTGTTTAATTTTACATAAAAGAACCTAATTCATTCGGAACTTTTGTTATTGTCGTGTACTGTTTCACTTGAAAGAAACACCCATCGAGAAAGGCATTTTTCTTCTCGCGCTTATTTTACAGAGACTTTTGTAGTGACATAAAAATAATTTTTATTTACAGTGCTACTCTGAAATTAATAGAAACAGCGATTATTCCCAAATCAATTCCAGGAACCTACGCCGGTTGGAGTGGATGTTGATCTATAAAACACCACGAATTTATTGCAACTGCTAAATTTGCGTATTCCTGCTTTGTGTGTGTGTGGTTGGGCGGAAGTGATTGCTCTAGACTGAAGGGTCAATTAAAGCTAGCTTAAGCCACCAACAGCACTCGCTTCAACTCGTTCTTTCCTCACCGCAAAACTTTTCTTCACAACGCCTCTCTTCAGATTTTGTTATCACCATACAAGAGAAAGAAAGGGAAAAAAAGAGATTGTTTTCGCGCACGCTTCTTGTTTCTCTATCATAAAATCTAAAGTTAGTGTGCAAGTCGCGGGGACAACTTACTCACAAGAAAATAAAAACAGAAACCGTACACAAAGGGCTTGAATTTTGATTTTAGATATTCCTCCCATCTCGCTTACCGCAATCCTTGGGGAACCGAAGCGATCCAATCCTTCTTCCAGCTTCAGTCAAAACCTCACAATAAATCTTGACCCACTACCTTGACAACCCAGGAACTTTTTCTTCTTCCGTATTTTTTTCTCTTCAAATAATAAAGAAAGAAGCCGTTTTGCAATGCATAATCACTCGGACTTTGGAATCGAAGTACACAAGTTCGAATCCAGGTGATTCCGTTGTATTCGCATTTAAACTACTACCATTTTGATACGCGTGAACCCCTTTATTCCTTTTAAATATGAATTAAATAGTCTTTATATTCAGAGTTGACGAATTCATTTGGAAATGAAAAATGATTATTCTTAGGATTAAATGACCGAAAATGTTAACACGAAAGCCAAAGACTAAACAAAACGGAAGGAAAGAAATGTACTTAAAACAAAAATATTGTTCTCGACATTAAATGACCGAAAATATTGATATGCCGTCAAACCAAACAAATGAAAGATCTTTACACGTTTCTTGAAATTAAGTGACTGGGTGGCGTGTCGTAAAACTTGACACCGAACTACAAAGAAGATGTAAGATTCAACGAACCTACTGAACTAACTAAAAAGAACCCTAAAAAAAGTAGAACAAAAATCCTACTGTTCCCTAAAAGACAGTACTTGTTTGGTCCTTTACGTCTCTTTTTTTTTTTACCTTAGCTTGGTTCTCTGCTGCCCGGAATTTCTGAACTCTCTCCCACTCCCCCTCTCCCTTTCTATCTATCTCTCTGACCACCAACAACGTACAGTCCCTTTCTAGCTTTCAGACACAGCACACGTGTCTATGGTAGTAGACAACACGCAGGTACTCTGTGTAGACTAAATGAAATGTCTTTTTAAAGTTAATATTTTTGTTGTTAATTATTCAACAATTAATACCTAATACAACCCAAAAGTGTTACGAAGACAAATAATTCTGTCTTCAGAAAAACTGATCAATTATATAGATTATATTTTCCCTTATATTTTGAATAAGAATCCCTATAATCTAAATTTTAATATAAAAATGTCTCTCCTAAAAAAAGGCATTTCAACAATGTTTTTTTTCTTTAATTCGTAAAGAACCTGGATGTTTTGTTACCAAAATAATAAAATACATACGATTTTACGGAATACAAGGGTATTTACCCGTTAAAAATAAAGGGTTTTAAATCTTATGTAATACATTTATCTTTAAATATTTATATCTTTATTCTTAAATATATTTGGTATATCTTTTTCTTTCACATATAATTCATTTCAAACAAAATTTCATAATTCAATTAGCAAAACTAACTAATTTGATTTAGTTAAAAATAACCAGTTAAAAAAAATTACGTTTAAAGATTGGAATCTTTTTCAGAATTAAGGGCGATGAATCAAAGCAAAGTCTGTGCAGACAGCATTAATGTCTCAGTAGGTAGAGCATCAGAATTTTTTGATAAAAACAAGGCAATTTGACAGGCTAGGGTTCACTACACATTTTAGCCTGTAATCTTCAGAACATGACAAGTTTACATATATAGATAAACACACATGGTTCTTTATTGTATAGTTTAATATATAGTCATATACATAAATATACACACACACATCCCAAACGTATGGATAGGTGGATAGAGTAAAACAGATACAGCTAATTAAAATGTAATTATAAAGGCTATAATCCATTGGGAGAAATCAAATATACTAATTAAATGTGTTTCCCGATGTTAAATGGCTAGTGTCGCATGCGTTTATCCCGCATAATGTTTATTTAATATAGATGCTACTATAACAGGTGATCTCCCAAACCAAGAAAGATTTCTGTTTTCAAATGTGGACAACAAGCCGTGGTAGCTGTAGTATCAATATCCGATGCATTAGATAGTGGAAATATAGACTTATGTTTGCAGTATCTACATTGCCGAATATCGAATGATATAATGCATAGAGATATTAGTTAGAAAGCACACAGATAAAGCTGATAAACAAGTAAACACGTGTGTATTGCATAGATACTTATACACATTTAGCTTTATTCAAAAATAAACATCCGGTGGTAGAGGTTTTCAAGTTTTTCTGATAAGTATTTCTATGAAAATTAAATCATTTACATATTGTCTGAAAAGACAAAATTTGTCACAATGAGAAAGGGTTACGCTTATATACATACATATATATATATATATATATATATATATATATATAGTAGCAGAATAGCCCGCTTTGCCTTGCAGCTGAGAAAATTTTAGCTTATTCCTCAAAATATATATTTATTCAAATAGAATTCCATAACTTTTAACATAGTGTCTGATAGCTGTTTTGATCTTAATTGATCTTGTTTGCTTAGTTTTATGGCATATCAATCATTTTAGCTCATTTAAGGCCGAGAGCAATCATTTTTTGATAGGCATTCTTTTTGTCCGCACACAGCCTTTTAATAACACAATATGTACTATTTAACCCATAGCTGGAGGTAATATGGGGATTCATACCTTTTCCAAGGGTATTAGTCCAAAAATATGAACGCAAACGGAACGCCTTGAATTCGAAATCGCGTATTACGATTCCGAAGTCCGGGAACGAACTCGCACACAGAAACGTAGAGGCAGATACGCTCCATTCCATTTATATAAAAATTTATATATAGAAGTTGAATAGTATTCTCTACCCGTGTTTCACCATCAGGATCTTCAGGAGAACTTCAGTCTTCAATTACTCCTTTTTGATGAGTTTTCAACCAAACTAAATTTATATATATTCGATGAGTCGTTACTTTTCACGTAGATCTCCTATGGAAATCATTTTCAATTGTCCATGTTTAAACTTTTTGCTGAAACAAACAAACTAAACATTATAAAATTGCATGTCTTTGAGAGAAAACAGTTGTCTATTTGATGTATTTCTAACAATATAGGGTGGAGCAATTTCAAAAACATCTGCTCTACGCCCTATATACATATATATGAGTGTAATATGTATATATTGGTAATAATTTTTCCTTGTTAAATATATGAAATGGAATTTATATTCTGAAAGAATTAGACTAGTGTTTTCTGTATTTGTTCTTTTTAAAGATCGCATAAATAAATATTTAGAGAATTCTATACTGATCTGTTTTATTCGTATTTGAAAATTATGATTTCCAAAAAAAAAAGATGAAGCAGAAGCTGATCTCTATAGAATTTTCCATTATATTAATGTTATTATCCTAAAAAAACAAAAAACGCAATTATTTTAGTTGGGTTTATATATTACACACGCTCTAGCACTGATATTGAGTACTTCAACTATGAATATATTAAAAATTTTATCTACAGATTAATATATATATATATATATATACACACACACACATATATATACATATATACATACATACATATTATTAATATATTCACACACGCACACACATATTGTATATTATACATTATATATAAGGGGGCATTACATATAAGAGCGGTAGGAAGATGGAGGAACACATATATGAAAATACAGACATGTGCGCGCGCACACACACGCACAAACACACACACACACACACACACACACACACACACTTGCTTGCTTAAAGACACTAAAAGTTAGCCAATACAGGTATACTCATCAGCAAATATATATATGTTTATGTATAGATATATATGTATGTATACGTATGTACATGTATATAATCTGTTTTCGATATTTCGTTTATTTCCATTATTTTTCTTACGTAGAAAACCGTCCATCATCTCTCTCTTGATAGATATTGATGGAGATGTGTTGAATATTAAATTGTGTATTTAATGACCGCTGTGTGTGTGTTATGGCCTCACCCTACTCCTCCTGCACTGAATGCTATTGACACTCTACAACAACAAGGACAGCAAGTTCTTCTCCCCCTCTTTTCTATTTTCCACTTCCTTCCTCTCTGCTCTTTTCCTTTTCCCTTTCCCTTTACACCCCAAAGAAATGAAAGGGGTTTTTCTCGAAACGTGCAATGAGTGGGTTCCCTAGTCAATGACAGAAAACCTGCGTGAGATTTGCTTTTGCCGATCTCACACGATTTTGATAGAATAAGCGTAAAAAAATAATAAAATAAAATGAAATAGCAAGATTGGTTGGTTCGAATAAATATTCGTGTTTGTGTTACAGGGTGGTGTTAAGACGCGGGAAAATAAATGTGAGTGTTTGAGAGAGAGAGAGAGAGAGAGAGAAAGAAAGTTAGTGTAGTAAAGGCGTTCTTGAGAAATGTTTTTTTTTGTTTTGTTTTTTTAATGTTTTTTTTTTTTTTTAAGGAGGGGTAAATAATTAATAATCTTGAATGTTCCTTAGATAAATGTCACCGCGCATCTCCCACAGTTTTGTTCATTCCTATATTCACTTATTTTCCCAGCGACATAGTTTTCCCAACCCTATCTTCCTCCATGTTTTTATTTTAGATTTCCAGGGCCCTTCAATTATTAATTTAATTCTCTCTACTTTTTTTTCCCCAATCTGTCTTTCTCTCGCCCTATCTATGTTTTTCTCTCTTATTCTCTTTGTATCTATTTCTCTCTTTTTTTATTTTCTCCTCTTCTCCCTCTGTCTCTTCTTCTCTCTCTCTTCTCACTGTCTCTCTCTTCTTCTCCCTCTGTCTCTCTCTCTTCTTCTCCCTCTGTCTCTCTCTTCTTCTC
>JAYKTE010020450.1:0-15675 GCA_036873565.1 Xipholeptos notoides
AAAACTCATCCAATAAATTCAGAGAATCAATATCCATTGTGAAGATAACATTGAAGATGAGGGTAGAAGTCCAAATAACCTGAATAATAAAAATAATACTCAGAACTCATTGAGTAATGTCAGACAATCAATGTTTATATAAGTTTTTGTTCAAACAAGTTTGATAAAAAAGGACAAAGATCTACTGTCTACTTATTTTTTCTTTACTTTCTCCATTTTCCTGATAAGTACCTTTATATCCGGGTTTAAATGAATTCAAATATATGCTGTAATCCCACAAAATGGATTATAACATCTTACAGAAGGAACATATAAAAAAACTTATATTAACATCTATTGGAGTTATATTGCATCCACCCCTGAAGATGGACTCAGAGAGGTCTGAAAGTAGTAGGAATTACTGAATATATATTTGAATTCATTTAAACCTGATATAAATACATTTATCAAGAAATTGGAAAAAAAAGTAGACTGGAGATCACTCTACATTTTAATCAAACTTGTTTAAATGAAAAAATACTGCCTAAATATACATATGTTTTGATACATGAGGAACTTTCTAATAGTAATGCCTGCTTTTTTTTTTTTTATTCCACCAGAATTTTGTTCTGGTTGATTTTTTGTTTATATCATTATTATTGTGGTTGTTATGATCGTTATTATTATCATCATTATAATTATTGTTATCATTATTATTATTGTCTTTGTAAACCTATTTTTCAGACTGTTATCCTCATCCTTATCATTGTTACCTTCACAATGCTTAGGATGAGGCTTGATAATTTGCACATCTGTTTTTTCGTCCTTATGATTGTTACCTTCACAATCATTAAAATGAGGCTTGATAATTTGTACATCTATTTTTTGGTATGTTATCCTTATCCTTATCATTGTTACCCTCACAATTGTTAAGATGAGGCTTGATAATTTGCACATCTACTTTTGGTCTATTATCCTCATCCTTATTGTTACCTTCACAATCATTAAGATGAGGCTTGATAATTTGTACATCTATTTTTTCAACTGTTATCCTCATCCTTATGATTGCTATCTTCACAATCTTAAAGATGAGGATTGATAATTTGTATATCTATTTTTTGAACAGTCATCCTCATCCTATCATTGTTGCCTTCACAATGTTTCAGCTGATAAACCCTTTGGCTTTCTTAAGGTGATCCAACTCACAAACTTTATGTTATAATTGGAAGTCTTCACAAAATTTCAAAAAAGGGTTTTCCATCACCTGAAGAAGGCCAAGGGGTTCATCAGCCAAAATATTATGAAGATAACAATAATAAGGATGAGGATAATAGTAAAAAAAAAAGATCTACAAATTATCAAGCCTCTTTCCAGGGATATTGAAAGACCATTATTATTATCATCTATTTTTCTCACAATAATCACCAGGCGCTTGCACACCCAGCAACCAGTGGGTTTTACTGGAGTCAGAGTGACAACATGTTTCTTCTGAGCTCAGGCAGGCTCCGGACCATTCCAGTCTAAGACTGTATGGTGCAATAATTATTACTACAATTATTGTTATAATAATAATAATTATTATTATTGTCATCATTATCATTATAATTATTATTGTTATTAAGGAATTTGCTATTTTTATCTTTTCCACCTTCATTTTCCCTATCAATTGTTGACAAGGATATTTTTTATATTATTTGATGTAATTCGGTAGGCTTTAGGCAGACAGGGAGAATACTTTTATTATTGTAAGGATTTATTCATGGGAGTCATTGGAAGATAAAATAATGATTATAATGATTATAATGATAGTAATAATAACTGTTAATGGCGAGTGTGTGAAGTGGACACAGAGGAGTGAAAACCCAAGGAGGTTTTGCATCATACATTCTTTTGCTGGATTGGTGTGAAGCCTGTTGGAACTCAAAGGAGACTTGTCACTCTGACTCCAGTAAAAACTACTGGTTTCTGGATGTGCAAGTGCCTGGTGATTGGTGTGAGATCCCACAGTTATTATGATAATAATTATAACAATAATTATAACGATTTTAATCATGATGTCCCATTGTCCCAGTTCTTTTACTTCTCTTTTACATGAATTAGATAAAAGGTTTATGTCAGACAATGCTTTCTCTTCAACATTAGCAAAATTCTTAGTTAATCCAATTGGATTTGTGTGTTAAGGTGCAAATAGGTTATAACAGAATGAAACAGAAACCAAAGATTTCTTGGGAGGTTTTTTGTTTTTGTGTTTTTTTTTTTGTTAAAATTACAAAGAGAGTGAAGCTGGATTACCAAGTTAATTGTTTTTCAAGTGTGAATGAGTGAGTGAAAGGTTTCATTGCATCTGGCTTAGTTGATAGATAGTTAAAGATGAATTAATGATGATTAAGTTATAATAATAATAATAATAAAGTCCCAAATAACTAGAAATTTAACTACAGCGGTAATAATCATTTTACCCAAAATTGTAAGAACAAAAATGCATCAAAAACCCAAAAACAGACCATTTGTAGATTAGGAATTCATAGAATAATTCAATCAGAAAAAAAGGATTAGTGTTTTTACACCTGAACTTTTTTTAAATTTGAAAAACCAATATTTTCTTTTTTTTTGTATATTTTTCATGCCGACTATGGTCGTTATATTTGTATTTGATAAATTTAATAGGTTTCAGCCAGTTTATCCAAGCCTTCCTCAGGTTTTCTTTTGATGATTAGAATCAAAATTGCATTCTGATGTTTTTTCGTGCGGTCAAAATAATGTCTTTAATTTTCTAAATTTTTAAACAGAAAGTGTGCATTTTTTGTTTTGTACAAAACCATTCAACACAAGAAATATGTTAAATTCTAAAAACATTGAATTTTTTTTTACAAAACGAAGAACGTGTACTTTCTATTTAAAAATTAAAAAATTGAAGACATTATTTTGACAATACAAATGATTTTGACCAAGAATAGGAAACCTGAAAAAGGCCAAAGTATAAACTGGCTGAAACGTTTAAAATTTAACAAATATAAAAATGAGTACAATAGTCTGCATAATAAATATAGGAATTATCATGCCTAATCTCAAGGTTTCTGAAAAACAACTTTTTATTTTTGTTTAAATCTCATTCTGCAAAATCTGAGATTCATTAAATTTTTTTTCATGGAGGTTATATGGATACTATATAGCTTGCATTTAGTAACAAACAATTGCTCTTTGGTATTTTGTGAGAATTTAATATACAAAAACACAAAGCAAAAACACTCCTTGGTTTCAAATATTTAAAGAGTATTTTTGTCTCCCCCCCGCTCTATACCTCATATTATTCTAATCTTAACAGGTATTTTCTTCATAATTTGAATTCAATACTAATACTAATAGTATTATATTATTATTAATAATAACAATAATAATAATAATACAACTCTTCTCGTGGTGCTTCACCAGGCTCTGCTCCATCCTAGTCGAAGACTGTGATGCCACTTCTTCTCCAGCTTTCACCCAAAACTTGATAAAGCTGGATGAAAACCCTAGGAGAAGTGGTACCATAGAGTTTTTGACTGGGATAGAGCGAGTTTACTGGAGCAACACAAGGAGACTTGTTGTCACTCTGACTCCAGTGAAAATCACCAGTCAGTAACAGCATACAAGTGCTGAGTGTGACCAGTGTGAGAACTCAAAATAATGATAATAGCAATAATAATAATAATAAAAATAAAAATAAAGAGTGATTATAATAAAGATAATTTTAACTCCAGGGAAATTCCCTGGTTTTTAACAGCAGGAAAACCCTGATAGTGACCAGTGTGGGAACTCATATTAGTATTAATATTATTAATAATAATATTTGGAATAATTAGAAAAATGTTAATACTAATAAAAAGGAGGTTGATAATCATTCAAATCCCAGTGAATTTTTCTTGTTACTATATATAAAGAGTAAATATTATGTGATAGGCCTTTTTTTAAAAGAATAGATTGATAGGAGTCACTTTTAAGAATAGTTAACAATAACATTGAATTTGAGTGAGAGGTTTTCTTTTAAAATGAAAATTATTCAGCTGAAATTTAGATTTGTCAATTGTAAGCTGGAATGACTCATGTTCAAATAATTAGCTAGAAATACAGAACATTCAACTTCAAATTGAAAAAAAAAAGAATTTAATTAAGATTTAAAAATAGAATTAATTCAATTTCAAAGTGATATAAATTAAGTTATTCAGTGTAACTGTTGAAGCAAACAGCTTTTATTTTTTGGTTCCATTTGTCTCCCTTTGAAAAGGAGTTATTATTTGTTGAACAAAAAGGAAATAAAGTAGAGTAGAAGAAAATGAAAATTTTCATATTCAATAGTATTTTCTTAATTGGGACCTGTTGATAAAAAAAGAACACAATATGTGTCTGCTTTGCAAAAGGAAAACAGAGAATCCAGAAATTATGATAATTGTCAACCAATAAATAATTTCCTGCCAAAATCAGTTGGTTTGAATTTAATATATATATCAGTGTTAAAAGACATTTATTTAGTAAAATTGAAAGTGTAAATAATAGTTTTTATTCTTAAAACATTCCTTATGTCAATTCTGCTAAACACAGTTTTTGAATATTTGATAAGATATTCTAAAATGTACTTTTTAGTTATTGAATATTTTTAAAAATATATAAAATCAAGGTGATTTGCAGGAGACAGATGTTTATGGAATACTTCTTATTCCCCTATCATATTCAATTACATATATTCGCAGAGTTTTGCTTTCCTGAAAAATATCTGTTTTTCATCGTTCACCTTATACTATTAATTTTAATAAAAATCAAGTGTTTGTTTACAAGTTCATTTAATTTAATGTAACTTTTATTCTAATTCATAAAAATTTCAGAATCAATCACATAAAATCATTATAACTAATATCACTTTTAACCTAACTAAATTCTTCATTCAAAATTTGTTTTTTTTTATTAAAAATTTCAAAAAATATATTATTGTGAACTTAAAGTAGAATCCAATATTGCCAACTCAAAGTAAAATATATATCAATTCAAAGTAAAATATATTATTGTCAACTCAAAGTAAAATATATTATTGTCAACTCAAAGTAAAGTAAACTATTCTCAATTTAGAATGAATAAGTCCAATTTGAAGTCAACTATTTTCTTAAAGGTGATTCATCTCAATTTGAAGTAAAAAAAAAGTGTAAATATTATGTATGCTTGTGTATAAAATTATTTTATATTTATAGTCAAGCTAAAATTATAGCTATATGGCATGAAATTTAACCATATTAAAGTATTTTTTAGGGTTGGCAAACTGTACAGTGAAGCAAACTATACATGCTGATACTTACTTACTTTGGGTTAGTATGGCTCAAAGCTAATTAATCTTTCATTCTCGGGTAAGGACATGCAATATTTCTGCATCATTTTTTTTAAATTAAGACAGTTACAGTAAAATTTCAAATAAATACAAAAACATTAACCTGATTTTTTGTTTTTTTTTGGGGGGTATGATAAGCTTGAAAAACAGTATTGGAAATTCTCATCAGGAAGAGAAACCTTTGAAATAAGTTCTCTCTTCATCAAAAACAACTTATTTTTTGTTAAAATCATATTCTTATTTAGTTTTAGGTAAAATGGTGTATAAAAGATGTTCTTTAATAAATTTTTTGTTACATACATTATAAATTAATCAAAAAACAAAATTGGCTGCAGTTAAGATAAAGGGATATAAGTGTTATTTTAAAAAATGAGGTTTCATTTCAATTTACCAATATCCCCAAAAATGCTTTTGTGAAGAAATTGGATGAAATCCAGCCAAATAGAGAAATTCATAGAAATAACATTATTTTACAAAAAAAAAAAATGCATAATTAAAAAAAATTTATCAGAATTTAACAAAAAAATCAGTATTTGTTACTTTTTTGTTTTTTTAACAGAAGCAATCAATACACAGCAAAAATTATCAAAAGCCATTCTTATTACATGTATTGTATAATAAATCAGAAAAAATCATGGATGATATTTCTGTAGGTTCAATCTTAATTTTTTATAGAAGCATTTCAAGAAATTTATTGAAATAATAGCATTTAACAAAACTCTTTAAGTTTAATGGAAATAAATGAAATAAAAATAAATGACCAATAATGTTTCTTTATCCTTGTTATGGTGGACTTACCTACCCTTATAATAATGAACTTTTCCCTCTCTATAAATACAAGTCTGGGTAGACTAGAGAGAGAGAAAGAATAAACAAAGAAGAAGTAGTTGTTTTGGGTCTTGTCTTGACGGTTCTACCTGCTGTTAATAATACTTTTGATTACTACTGCTACATGTGTTCTTGCTAATACTATTGTTCACCCAACTTCTTGATACGTGTCTGGTGTTTATAACCTCACAAATTATCCACAACAATCCTACATACTATTCTTCCAACCCCAAACATTTATTTCATTAAGAACCAAAAAGTTGAGGTAGGTCTTTTTTCTTTTTGATTTATTTCATCAAACTTTGGATTTTTATAACTTTTGTTACATGTTTTTATTTCAATGAATTTCTTCATATGCATTTAAAAATTTAAATGTTAAAAAAAGTTAATGTTTGAATTTATAGAAATTATGATATATACTTATATATTAATAGAAATATCACCCATGTTTTTTTTATTACCTACGTGGTGTAATAAAATGAATTAAAGATGTAGATCATGTTTATGTGTATTGCTTTAGTTAAGAACAAACAAACAAATAAAAAAAACTAATGATTTTAAGGAAAAAAAGATTTCACAGTTAAAATGCAGAATAGTTTCCATCTCACCAGTGACAAAGCAAAAAGTGTTCTCTTCTAAAAGTTAACCTTGTGCACAAAAACGAAAGTGAAAGATTGAATTTTAAAAGTCATGACTGGTATGAATATCTATGAAATATTTTTATAGTTAATGGGTAAGAATTAGGATTATACCCTAACACACTTGTATCAATATTTATTTTGCCCCCCACACTGTAACATTACTGCCAATAATATGTATAAAATTGATAATTAAAAAGCTAATTTTTTGCTGATTCTATTCATTAAAGATTGTTTCATTATATCTTTAAACAAAAATTTAACATTTTTTTTCAAGAATTACTTTTTGTTTCACTATGGCAATAATTTCCCTAGTTACTCTGTTTATTTGTTTTCACTTACAATTAGATGATGTTAAAAAGTTAATGCTTTAAAAAATTCACTTGTAATTAAAAAAAAAATCTATTCATTCAAGTTTTTCTCATTTTTTCAGATTATTTATATTTGTAATAGTTTTTTCCTTCATCTATTTTACCAAAGAAAGCATCATAATTCATTTGATTCCTACCATAAAAATTTGTCATATGTTTTTGCCTTTCAAGTGTACAATTGAAGGAACAATTTTTGTGTTGTTACTGGTAAGGTGGGCACTATAGACCGATTTTATGTACAAAATAATGGTTTTAAGATACTAAATTTTTTAATCTAATTTCTCAAACTTTCTTTTGTTGCCAAAAATTTCCAACATTATTTTTCAATAATTAGGCCTTAATTTTTTTTAAATTCTTTTTCTCCCTTTTCTTTTTTTTTTTTTCCTTTTCTTACAAAAAAATCATAACCATCACATTTCTTCATTTTCTTCTCCATCTTGTCTTTGAGGCTGAGTTTTTTTAATTCCTTCTTTTTCAATTCCTCTTATTTTTCCATCATTGCATTAAATTTTGTTATTTTTAAAAAAGAAAAAACAAAAAAATCACTTTTTTTTTAAAGTATTAATTCTCCAGATAGTGTGACTCTTATATTCACAATTATTATTTTCATCCACTCTTCTCTCGTTGATACTGTCTGTGTAAAGACTTTTTGGAAGTCGTGTCAAAAATGTCAAGAAGACTGGTCTCCCTACCGTTGCTATCAATTCAATTCATTTTTGTTTTTAAATTACATTTGATTTTGTTGCTTTTGTGCTTCTGTATTATCAATAATAATAATGAAACAACCAATAATTTGTTGCATTTTTATTTTTTTCATGAATAAAGAAATATTTGTTTCTTTATATATTAAAATCACCGTTTATCCCTCGTGTTATAAAAAAAGAAAGAAATATTAAAAAAAACATTATGGCAACTTCTCTCCTCATTTTTCGAAAACTTATGTTAGTGGTATGTTATAGAGAGATGCTTTAGACTTTTCAAAGAGGTTTTCATACGGATATGTTGGCATTTCTGTTGTTGCCTACTTGTAAGAAGAGAGCTTAAAACTGGCATGGCAGGGAGTAAATCGTCCATGTTTGTTGTTTGTGAACCTGCAAACAAAAGACATATTAGAAAAGACATAAACATCAGGGTTGATGACATCTTCAAGGTGTGCGGTGCCATATTGCAATGAGGAGTATTACAGAAACAAATCTGTCCCTTTGCTGGACGTGACTCTCGCATGCACACATGGTAAATGTTCATCAGGATATTCAGCCTGGAAGAGCAGGTTCGGGTAAATGTCATCTTTCCTAGAATAAACAAAGAGAAAAAGAAAAAAATGTTAAAATTAGTTTCTTATGGTTTTTCAAAAGACCAAAATATGTGACAGTTTTAATATTACCATATTCCTACCCTCACATCGTCCTTTCTCTAATTTTTCACATGCTACAGGTCCTAACTTGACCTACCCAAAATATTACTCCCTCTCTTTGCTACCAACTTTTCTGTCCTTAATCATTTTAACCTGGTCATATAAATTAGTTTATTTATTTGCTTGTGTTTTATGGCATATCAATCCTCTTAGGTCATTTAATGCTGATACTAATCATTTTTTGAGAAATGTTCTTTTCATCCACACATACTTTTTTTAATTACACAGTATGTGCTATTTAATCCATAACTTGAGGGAATTCCTACCTTTACCATGGGTATTAGTCCAATTATGAATGTAAATGGAATACCTGGGATTGGAACTTGCATACTGAGTAGTCTGACTTCCCCATACAAACTAGATTTTCTATAAATGAGTAGAATAATCGTTTTAAATAGTTCATTTTATTTAATTTGATATACATCAAATTTAGGCACAAGGCCAAAAAGTGGTAACAGGGAAAAATATATAGGGTTGTTTGTCATGTAAACCTATTGCTTAACTAAGCTAGACTCTTTTACGACTCATTCAACTGTTATAAAGTGTATTCATCAATCCCACAATCAGTCACCAAAATACCACATTTGCCCAATGGGCTAACCCTACTTAAAATAGATCATTTTGTTAATTAATGCATAAAATTTTGTTTGAAATGAATTATATGTGAATAATAAAAAAGAGAAAGAAAAAGAATATAATATTGAAAGGTAAAGTTTATCAAATTATTGTTAAAACCTGTTATTTCTAATGGGCATATACATTAGTTTATTCATATTTATTCATGTATGTAAGTAAATAAAAATGTCTCACCTGGTGCGGGCTCCCTTACCCATTTTACACACATTCCATCACAGACTATGGTTTCCAGTTGAGGATGGGTTTCATTGAATGGATCTGAACACCATTCATCTTTATTTAAACAATGATAGCAACTGATTGGATAACTAGACCCTGAAGAAGAAAAATAAAGAAACAAACAAACAAGCAACAATTAGATGTGATATTTTGGAAGGTTTATGTTTGTTTTGTGTTTTGCAGCATATCAACCTTTGTCAGGTCATTTAAGGCCGAGAACGATCATTTTTGGTAAACGTTATTTTTTGTCCACACTTAGTTTTTTGAATACCACGATATGCACTATTTAACCCATAGCTGGAGAGAATGAGGAGATTCATACCTTTCTCAAGAGTATTAGTCAAAATAAGAATGCAAATGAAAAGGCTAGGATTGTAGGGGACTTTCGTGTTAAGCCCCCGAACAAATGAATAAGAAAAGGGAATAAATACACTACAATTTGTGTAAAATAAACTTGTGTTTATTTTCATCAACAACGAAATAAAGTAACATTTTGATACATACAAGTATTCAATAGTAGTCCTTGAAGAGAGTAAGAAAAAAGGAAGAAAGGGTTAGAAGTGAGGGTGAAGGAGAAAGAGTAATGTCTGTAAGTGAAAGTGAGAGAGTCGACATGTTCCTTCACGCGTATAGCTGTTTGATGTGGGCCGTGTGTGGACGTTCCAGTCTCTAAGTGTTTTATGGCCTCTCTGGCTCAGAATGGAACATCTTGTATTTTTATAGTCTGAAATCGACTCCCAGTTTGAATTTTTGGTTTTGTAATTTCCAGCATTCTGATTGGTTGAAAAAGAATATTTTATTGGGAAAGGTGTCTCCTACTACGTCCGTGCAGGTTAAAATATGGGACGATTAAAACGCGCGCAATTGATTTTATTTTTCCAAGCCACTTTTGTACAAAAATAGTGTGTGTATTTTTGAAAGAAATTAGAGACAGCACACTATTTACCCCGAAAACAAAGTGGGAAATATTTAACCAACCAACCAACCAACCAACCAATCAACCAACCAATCAACCAATCAACCAACCAATCAACCAAATCACTCTCTAACAAAATAACCTGCAAATGAATAAGTCAGTAAAAAAGAAACATAACCACGAACTGATCAGACATAACAACTTTAAAAAATCATGATATATGAATAACTGAAATAAATCAAAATAAATAAAGCATTATTATTTGAGGCAAGACAAAAGAGATTAGTTTAAAGGGGGTGATTACTTGCAATGACAAATTATTGATTAATTTTATTTCTGTTCCAAACAGGTCAATATTTGCAATTCTGGACGTGGCAAAGTAACGATGGAATCCAAAAATATCTCAACAAATCACCTTTCTAAAAATATAGAAACAACTGAAGAAAACGCCATTGTTATTGGAAAGTTTCTTCCAGATGAACCAGGTAAGAGATAATACATTTTTATTAATAGATAACAGTATGTCTGTACAGGAAAGAGAAATATATCACTAGTGTGATCCAAGGTTTATTTTTGTTGTATATCTGGAGTAATATTGACAGAAATGAGCAAAAACCTCGTGTTCTTGTATGAACTCTAGTCAAACAAAAAAATTACTTTCTGTACCATGCTCACTTGCCTCTTTCACCAAATATAAACAAGTGTATGTAGAAAGAGTGGTCCTCAACCAGTGTGCCGTTGTGGTACTGTTTTCTAGTGCCACTCTGTCTTTAGTTAACAAGACGCTCAAGCAGGTATGGATTTAGATACACGCGTCTGGAATTTTACAGTAGAAGGAACGCTTTCACGGTGATCACCGTATGGATTAGACATGCTTTTCAGGGTTTTCAGAGGAACATTAGAATGGACTAATTAGTTAGGGCCCATTTAGATTAAGCTGTAAAATATGTAAAGAAATTAGTTAGAAATTTTACTGCAATCTCTTAAGTTTATTCATCATTTCTACATGATGCTTGATTGATTTGCCTCTCAGATAGACCAGAGAAGAAGATTATCGAATTTGTGAACCATGTCCGGAAACCGAGCCATATCGCCCATCCAGCAGAGGAAGATTCGAGATGGTGTGTATGGTATACTGATATGTGAACCTATCCTATCGTACCTTAGTATGGACTCGTCCAATCTCAATATCTTCCCCGAGCCCAGCTCGCTCAGGGGGAGGAAGAAAACATCTCGTTCCATACAAGACTACAACTGTCATTCCTGCCGGCCGAAAGCACAGCTACCTTACCATTACCTTTTGTATATCCCCCTTTTCCTTCTGTTAATACAAATCAAGTTTTACCTATCGCCCATTGTCGAATCATTCTTTCAATGGCCCTTCATACTGTGGCGACAAGAAATTCGAACACCTTTAAAGGGATACACACACAATACCCACCACCATAACAGTGACGACGATATATTCGGATCAACACAGTCTTCCAAGAGGACTACAAATGATGCACTAATAACTCCTACTGAAAATTATTGTTCTAAAAACTCTATTGCAAAAACAGTGACTAAAATCTTCTCAGTGACCAGTAAAATCAAAAAAATTCAACAAACCCGAAATGCTTATTTTAGGGTAAATTTACAAAGTAAAAAAAACAAAAAACAAAACAAAAAAAATGGAAAAAAGTTACACAGTAAACAGCAATTTGTTTTTTTTTAAACATTAGTTCTCTTTCTTTTTTTCTTTCTCGCCTGTACTAAAAAGAAAAAGAACCTCCCTTGGAAAAAAAATTACCATGGAAGACTTAAGAGGCCGCAAAGTGTCTAATGGAATTCCAATTAGAACAACAAAGCTACCGGAAAAACTCCTGCAGCAACAACAGAAAGCTGACGAGAGAATGCAGAAGGCCGAAGAAAGATTCCTCCTTCAACAACAGATAATAGATGAGAGAATGAAGAAGGCCGAATAAGTAGTTTTTCTTCAGCCTTCTGCATTCTCTCATCTGCTCTCTGTTGTTGAAGGAGAAATATTTCTTCGGCCTTCTGCATTCTCTCATCTGCTCTCTGTTGTTGAAGGAGAAATATTTCTTCGGCCTTCTGCATTCTCTCGCCAGCTTTCTGTTGTTCCTAAAAAAAGGGGGAAAATCTGTTCTGGTTACAACGCAAACAAGAGAAAACGGAATCGCTACTTCAATCTTTAATAAGTAGAGACCGAGCCTCAGAAAGCAACATAGACTTCGCATGGAGTGCAATTCTAAATAATACAAATAATTCTTTTTATTTCCCCGAGTCAAACCAAACGTTTGCTACGTTCTTCAGAAGGCATGAAGACATTATATTGACTGCAGCAATTTGTCAGAGCAAAAAAAAGGGGGCCACAGAGCACGACAATTCGTGGATTACATCGCATAGATATAACATTCTCATTTGATTTTTTAATAAACTGCTACCAATGATGGCATCTTCCTTCATAAAATTGTATTTTTTTAAATTGAATTCTCACAAATGCGCAACGAGTAAAATGGTATGTTCCGGTGAGCATTAGCATTCATTTTCATCTGTATTTCCTTTTCCCATAAGAGTAGATCACAGAGTGAAAATTCCAGAGTGATATCGACGCTTGTGCCAGCGGTGTAACGGTTGTTGTTGTGACGTTACTTGTTACTTGCTGTAACGTTATTGATAAATTTTGTAAATCTTTTGTTACGTACATTTATGAAAGAAAACCCAAAAAAACAAAAGAACATCAATAACAAAAAACAAACGAACAAGCAAAAAAATAATAAATAAAAAATAAAAAAACTTAAACGAAACAAACCATCTTAACCTTGATATAGAAAGAAAATAATAATGGGTTTGTTTTAGGTAAACTAGAAACCCAGTTAATCTTGTTTGCGTTCGTTTACTTAATTTTTTTATTTGATTGTCTTTTACTTTTTGTAGAAGTAAAAGTATTAAAATGCCCAAAGCGAGATCAACTTAGAATCAAACCATTACGTACTCTCTATTGCTCTTGGCTGATTGTAACGTTGTTAGTTGACCCCAATTACGTTGTGTTGAAAAAAATCACAGGACAAAACTTTTAAATAAGAAACACACACCAACAACCAGGTTAAGGAAGAAAAAAATATATAGTTTTATTTGCTGGGAAACATAGTGTCTCTTCGCCGACCACACACACAACCACAACCAGTGTAGTTCTTGCCACGCGTCAGACTGTGAACCCATGGTTGTTTTGACAGCCCGGGTCGTGTACGGGTGCCTTCTCACAGGCGCTGCTGTCGTGTCGTCCTTCTTTGACCGGCTGCGAGAAGAGAGAGAGCTTCCTCCCCTCTCTCTTATATACCCTTTTTCCTTTCCTGTCACCTGACTATAGTAATCCTTGATTGTCGTCCTTGCACGAGCGTACGCCCTCATTATATTACACAGGCCCTGAAGAATAAGTTGGCTGAAACGTGGCAAAACAACAACTATGAAAGATGAAGACAACAGTCTGCAAATAAATTAATACATAGATTAAGAAGCCTCATCTCAAAGAATTCCCTTATAAATGCAATTTCTAATTTTTTTTCATCTTTTTTCTTTCTTTCTTTATTGCAGACAGGTTTATGTTATTGAAAATGCCCACGGTCAGTTGGTGAGAGATGTAGACTTCAATCCCAACAAACAGTACTATCTTGTGAGTTGTGGAGATGATTGCAAAGTCAAATTTTGGGATGTTCGCAACCCAAGTCAACCCACAAAGACACTCACTGACCATTCACATTGGTAAGATTATGAAAACCCAACCCTTTTTTTTTTTAACCTAAACTAGAAAACTTTCTTTGAAGATTTTATTGTAAGAAAAGAATACTGATTTTCATGTATAACATCTTAAAAACAATCAGCCTCCAGCCAGGGGCGATAACATAGTTTTGGTGGCTAAGGTAGAACTGCCACCCCCAGTAAAAACCAGCGGCTTTCACTACCGGACAGGGTATTGATTGATTGATTGATTGATTTGTTTAACGGCATATCAACCATCTTGGGTCATTTAATGCCGGATCCTCTTTGGGTATTGGAATATTAGTTTTTTAGGGGGATTTTTTAAATTTTGGACAGATTGAGAGCAGTGTTCTTGTTCTTCAGTCATTTTAATGAAGAATGGATATCAAATATAATCAAAATTCAAAGAAAATGACTAACCTGGATGAAGTGGTCGAATAGTACGATTACGAGAACCCAATACTGGCACAGCCATACCCTAGAAATAGAAGGGGGGAGAAAAAGCATTATTTATGATATTTCAGTTGAAGACAAATTCAATCTTAAAATGGAACAATAAACATTGAAACTGATTAAGCTAAATAAACGAAAACTTTTTTTTTAAGGGAAGCTAAAAAGATTAGGGGATGATGATGATGACATTACTCACCTTTTGAGGTTCATCAGGTCGATGCAGTGGAATTGGGCCTTTTTCATCTGATAATGGTGTGGGGGGTCTTTCACCTGGAGATAATCTGAAATTAAAATGGGTTTGTGTTAAAAAAAAAAAAATACCAAAATTTTTTTAGAAAATTAAAAAAAGCCTAAAGACTTTTTAACGGCCTTTCAACCATTAATAGACAAAGTTTAACAGTAACCAAAATGTTATGTTGGCATAACATATCCAGGTTTTGTATTTTTCCTTAAACCTTTTATCATATATATATATATATATATATATATATACTTATCTTACTTTTCTCAGCGAAAACCATTGCATTCACTCTCAGCTATCTCAGACAGATGAGGCTCATTAACTCGGGAGAGTGACTCATCTAGGTGAAGGGCAACACTCATTACAAAAGCCTTGGTATATAATGAGCACCTAAAAATGGCCTTGTGCCTAACTTGGGTTCGTGCTCGACCAAGTAGATATCATATACATATACTTATATATATGATGGCATCTGTCAGTCTTGAGAGACAATGGAAAGTGTCATCAAACCATATATGGTCGTCAGACAGCCAACACAGAGATTTGCTTATAGTGGTGAGGGCTTGTGTAGCACCATCCACACTTCTTGGAACTGCCAATAGATAACACACAGTCGGTGCAAGTGATTGTCACAGACTACATTAATAACAGACCTCAGGTTTTTACTTCAGAGTTTTCCTTCTCCTAGATGCCTGTCTTACCAAAGAGTAAGGGTTTAACCACGCATCCAGACACTAACCTGGGTTATTTTCACATACACACACACATATATATATATATATACATACATTATGGCAGAAAATGTGCGTATTGCCAAAGAAGGCATTTTAATGATGGAAAAAAACTAAAACGACCGGTTTCGCCC
>JAYKTE010020561.1:0-15675 GCA_036873565.1 Xipholeptos notoides
TTACATTTTCTATAGCCATATCTTGGTGGATCAAGATCTCAGCAGACCGCCTGTCTCATACGTCTTGAGCCACAGTGGAAGCGATGTGGGACAAAGTGAGTGTGTGTGGTGAGTGTGTATGGCCATCACGATGCTAAAATCACCCAAACAACAACCACAGTACAGTCAAATCACGTTGAAGACACCGGTTCCCGCTTGATCACCGAGGTTAAGCAAAGTAGAGCCTGTTCAGTACTAAGACGGGTGACCCCTAATGGAATTCCAGATACTGTATCAGACGTTTCGGTGGTTTATGGCATGATCATTAAGCATTCGAACTGAAAGACCTTTCCTCTCTCTTAACCCTACGAAGGACCAACCAGGCAAGCCAAAAACCTCGTTGATTAGAGTTACCTCGAAGAGTAAAGACTGGGTTTCTAAAAATACTCTGAGATTCCCAAAACTCTATAACAAGAGGAAGAATTATCATACCCCGAACGGATGAGGAGTTGGACTTCCTGCTCAACAAAAACAATAACCACAGTGACTGGCACTCTGTCGTTCTGTCCCCTTTTTACCACTGTTCTCCGCTTACACCCCTTTCCAAACACTGGCCATGATTTTTTCACCTCTTACTAAACCTCTCAAGTCATCTCAGGCATAGGTATTGGCAAAGATAGGGGCCAAGCACAAGTGGAAGCCCACGATACACAGCTATGTTTGTTTGACGTGTGTGTGTTAGACTTCCTGTATCTCAATGTCTCAAGCCGGTCTCAGGATTATGACGGGCAAAGAAGAATGAAAAAAAATGTTTCAGGGACACATGTCATTGTCACTGTCATAAGTGAGTGATAAATACATTGCTGTGAGAAATAGGGCTGTGACAATATGCTTTTATTAAAGAATATTCTAGTCGTTACTTGACTATCTTTTTATTTTACAATTTTTTGTAATTCTTTAGTTATTAATAGCGCTGTGACATTAAGCTTTTATTAAAGAATATTCTTGTCACAGCCCTAATAACTAGGGCTGTGACAAAAATTACATGAATTGATAAACCAATTAATAAATAAAATTGGATCAACTTGATAAGAGTATGATGTTGAAAGACCAGAGACGCCGGATGATTTAAGCAACTTTAGCAATGCCTTCAAGTAGTGAAATTAGGAGTATAAATACAAAGAGTGCATTTAATTATAAAGTAAAAGAACATAATCAGTAAAAAAAGACACAAGAATCATTAAAATGTGTTATTCTTCTAGCAGAGCTTCGTTTATCCAATTAGGATAATAATGGAATTAATCTTTTTTGTTATTTACAGGCAATCAATCAAATTTCAGAAGGGGAAAATTACTGATTAACCAGCAAAACTAGAAAAAAATAAATCAAGAAAACAAACAATTTTAGATTTTGCTTCTCTTAAAATGTCTGTAGATTACAAAATAAAATACTGATTACGTGGCGTTCTACATTCACCCACTCTTTGCACTGGGAAACTTCAGAACAATTTGAAAGCACGAAACTGAATTAGATCTAATCTCATCAATCACATAAGCTTTGAAATATTCTGAAATCAAACGAGATACAATGTACTTTTTCAATGGTCTGCTGACTGAGCTTGTACAAGAATCGCTCCAAAAGTAATGCTTACTGTTTTTTAAAGTTTTCCTCATTGAATAAGAGAGGATTGCAAATCACATTGTTACGATGACTGAACTTATGCATTCATGATTTAAAGTTTCTGGGAGATATTGAAAGCAACTACTGTCATTGCGACAGAAGCAGGGATGATTTAGAGGGGATTGCAAATTACAGTGTCTGTTTGTTTGTATTTTACGCGTATCAACCTTTTTTAGGTCATGTAATGTCGAGAACAATCATTTTTGATAACCTTTCTTTTGTCCATACATAGTATTCTGAATAACACAATGTTCACTATTTAACCCATAGCTGAAGGGAAAGTGAGTATTTGTACCTTTCTCAAGGGCACTAGCCCAAATCTGAACGTACACGGAACGACTGAAATTCAAACTCGCGTATTACCCTTCCAAAGTTCTACTGCCTACCCATTGTCGCCCTTCCCAGAGAGGATTGCAAATTGCATTGTTATGATGACTGAAGTTATGCATTCAAGATCGAAAAGTTTCTAGGTGATACTGATGGTGAGAGACTCTAAGGTAGCAAACCCTGTCATGGATGAGCATCGGAAGCAGAGATGTATCATTAAAATCCTCAATGCAGGAAAAATTGAACCGACCATCATTCACCGTGTCTGCTAAACGTTTACGAACCTGATGCAGTTGATGTCAGCACAGTTAAGAGATGGGAGATAGGTTCGTTAATTTCAGAGATGTAAATGACAATCGTGTTCTGGACGCAAAAAATGCACCACCTTTACATTGAGAATGGTCTTGACTATGTAGGAAAAAATTCTTAAACTCAAAAGGTCACTCGTTCTAATGGCACCACTCATATCTACGTAAGTCTTCAATTTCCAAAAAATAGGTTATGTTATAAAGGGAAATAACTCAAAAGTTAAGGGTTATCTGCCCTTGATGGAATCTACAGAGTGGCTTCTAAAATAGTGGACATACTTCATTATGATTCGTTTCCTTGTACAATTTTATTATTTTTCTATTGTTAAATAAATAATCTTATGCCAAAATGAAATGTTCTTGGTAATTCTAATAATCAGCAACAAATGACATCCATAGACGACACAATAGGTGGCATCACTTTTGTAACGTATCTCGTAATTTATAAAAGTAGCATGCCATTAGAGACCCAGCCATGTGGTTTCTAAAATGTTATTCATCAAATCTGATTTTGAAAATAGTAGAAGGAAAATAGCAGAAAATTCAATTGAAAATTTATCTTTCATCGGTTCCCATAAGTCCTAATGTGCGTCCCTTTAAACCCAGGTTGGTCATATTATACTCCGTGAGAAGGGAAATGTTATCATGTGATGATCGTGAACATCACATGTCAGTTCCGCTCTCTATTTATCTCTTCATTTGGATCCCCATAATTGCTTGAGTCACTTGGTGCAATTTCCAACAGCATTCCAACAGCTTTGTTCACCTTTAGCTGTCTTTAAATATATGTGACTCTATGTCACGACAAGGTACATAACAACAAAATTTTATACATCATTTTCTCTCTCCCAAAAATTTGACACCAAATCTTCCTACACCTCTGAAATTATGTGACTAGGTGTGTTTAGTGTTCCTGAAACTTTTTGCCTTTTGATGGGTCACTCAAAATCTTTGGAATTACTGTAACCTTGATATTTTTCTGATAATCCATTTTGAGAGACTTAGTTTGGAAACACACTTCCTGGTTCAGCGTCCTTTATCGGAGTAAATGAAAGCAGATAATTCAAGATGAAAGTCGGAGACATAGAGACGGAGGAACTGATTCCTAGATCAGACATTTCATTCCTTAGATGAAAAGATTATCAAACTAATAGGATGCCATCACACAGTTATAGACATGAAATGATTTGACAAGACTCGTATTCCTTAACAAAGATATATTGAACGAAACTTTTCCTGACTAAGCAATTCATCAACTGGAGAGCACAAGGTAAGGGAGCTAATTACAATGGCATTCAGACAAGAGCAGATAAGCATGGTAGAAGATAATACAATTACATAGCTTAATACAAATTAAGTCTTCTTTATTGTTGCATATCGTTGGAAACGCTGGTTCCCGTCAGTTCACCGAAGTTAAGCTAGCTGTGTTGGAGGAAAATGTTCAATATATCACCATACTGTTCTCACATTTTTTTCATTGGCGTGCGTCAGAGGGAAAGTGGCATCATTGAATTTCTCCATGCAGGAGAAATTGAAGCGATCAACATTTACCAGTGCTTATTGAACGTTTATGAACCGATGCAGTTGATGTCCGCACAGTTAGAAGATGGGTTCGTTGATTTCAAAGCGGCGACAGAAATGTGAGTGACAAAGCTGACCCCAGACGCGTAAATGGACCACCTTGATCTGGGGCACAACAGGTTGCTCGTTTTACTGGTACCACTCCCGTCTTCAGAGCTTTTTAACTTTTTAAGTGGAAATATAAAAAATAGGAGGTATTTCTTGTGGAACGACCCTTATTAACACAAGGAATTATGTTTTAATGATATATCATTCTAGGCATGATATTAAATTGAATCTGCATTGTGGATATGAAATTAAGTATTATCTGTTTTCTTATTATTATATCAATTGGCGTAGCTAAGGTGGATGAGGGAGTAATCTGCCGCGAATGACAGCAAAGCAGGGGTGACACAAGTAACCCTGACAATTTTTTCAGCCAGGTTACGGTTCGAAAATAGTCTGAAATAGGATTTATTTATCATATATTATTATGTAATTACATGGTGTCATGATAGGACTTTATTCTGAAGAAAAATATAGTTTTATAAGTTTTTTATAGGTTATTCTTAATTTGACATGTGGTTACCAATAGATCTCTTGAGTTACGCAACACCTCCAATAATCAAAGCGCATCAAGTGTATGATAGGGAGATACCCCACCAGTTTATTAATAGGGTTTTATAGGTCATCCCAAATCTATTTCAGAAGTCTTGTTGCAATCAATTTCCGAACCATTGCAATCGACTTCAAAACTTCCCTATCAATTTCAGAATCGTCGTATGGGTCAATGAGGTGACATTAATCGGAGCGCTCCTGTCAACGGTTACTCTAGCTACGATACTGATTATATCATACTGCATTCTTAGCAATGACATTTGTCTTTAAGTATCGGTGAATTGGATATTCGAGGATATATGATTTTTTATTCTATGAGAAACCAAATTAGAAGGATTCACACAGAGCTATTGGATTTTTAATTGAAAGAATCCAGTATCGCTAACCAATCAGAACCTTAATCTTAATTAATATTCTTGTATAAATGAAGGCGAAAAAATCTTTACAAATTCTCAAATCCCTCTTAGCAAGAAAGAAAAGGATTTCTCTATTTCAATTTTGGAATTTTTTTGTGCAATCATAAATTTCTATAAAAATAATTTTCTTGGATGATTTTGGAACACAAAAAAAAGCATACAATTATTCTTCAATGGTGTTCTTATGAATAAAGGCGAGTAAAAAGAAAGAAGCGTGGTTCTTGTTAATGGTTTTTAAAGAAAAATGTGTCTCCTTTTATCAGCTTTGCTTGTCTGTGAAAATTGGTTGACTCAATGACAATAACTGGGTTTTAACAAGAGGGTTTTCTTTGTTCTAATTCAATTGCGATTAGGATGTGAAGTCCTATTGTGTGAAAGGGTAAAGATGAGAAAGTAGGAGTGATGGGATAGATAAACGAAGTGAAGGAGGGAATAGAAGAAGTGAAGGAGGAGGTAGAGGATTGGAGGAAGAGAGAGAGGAAATAAATGAGGAGACATAAGAACAAAGTGAAAAAAAAGGATGAGAATTAAAGAAAAGAAAAAGAGAAGACGAAAATAAGAAAAAAGTAAATAAAAAACAAACAAAAGGTTGAAGAAAAATAAGGAAGATGAAAAAGATAAAAAAGATGAAAAAGATAAAAAAGATGAATGAGATGGAAAGACAAGGGCAAAGGGGAGCAAGAAGAAGAAAGATGTAACCGAATGAAGAAGAAAAAGGAGTAAAAAGAATCTTAAGAAGACAAAGAAGAAAAAAGAGAAATTTCGCTTTTTCCGCCAAAAAACAAATTTTCCCAGCGATTTTGGAGTCCAGAGGGGACGAACTCACACACAGACAGATACAAGAACAAAGTTCTATTTATATATAAGTTTAGTTAAGACTAGCAATATTTCCCGGTCTGGATCAGGAGTGCGTTTGCCCCGTTAGCAGCTATTTTTCCGTCTGAAAGCCAAATTGATTTTTTGTCATGTCCGAATACTCCATATATCAAATTTCAAGTCTCTAGATCAAAAATCAGCAAAGCATCTAGGAAGTCTGTATTCAGAGACTTTTGAACAATTCATTCAATGGTAATGTATAAAATTTGTTTTAAATTGGACTATTCCTTTTAGAAGCTGATCTTTTCAATTTTTCGATCATAGATACTTATCGGGCGTATTTTGAAACAGACAGCACTTATCTAAGAACAGTTCCATACGCATAAAGTAAAATAACACTGTGTGAAATTTAGAGAAAATTGGCCCCGCCGTTTCGGGGTCCATACGGAACGAATTCACACACAAGCACACAGACACGCTAAGTTCCATTTATGCATTAATAAACATTTTGCTCATACCATTCCCAGACATATAGACTAGCATTTTGTAAAAGATAATATGTTCAGCCGTTTTGGATTCTATAGGGAACGAACTCACACACACACACACACACACACAAAGTTATATTTATATAATAGTAACGATAAGATTACGCTGTGAATTCAACTCAAGTTTTAATCAATCTTTGGCAAGAGACATTTGAATTCAGTGATTTTGATTCAACTAATCTTTGCTATGATTAGAAACCTACATCCACCTTATTTTGGTTATTCATCATTAATTGTCCTGTAATTAGAGAGTAAGTTCCACTCAGATGAACAAACGCATAACTTTTTCTAATGAGCTCTAATGGCCTCATATTATAGATTTCATCGTTTAACAATTATTGATTTGCTCGTTGTGTTGGTTAGTTATACTGTCAAAAGTAGTATTTAGTTTGATTTTTCTAGTTACTTGTCTCACTGTTAAACTAAAAGGGGGGTCCACGTGGGACGGTGGATAGGCAGTCGGACTTCAAAATCATAATACGCCAGTTTGGTAGAGAATGATTGTACACACACACATACACACATTTTAACTTATATATAAAGATTTGTTTTGGAACTCAGTTAAATAATCTTGATAATTATTATCATGGTGTTTTAATCAATTGTTTCAGGTTCATTCAATATTAATCAGCTTGAAAGTATAATTGTGTGTGTGAGAGAGAGAGAGAGAGAGAGAGAGAGAGAGAGAGAGAGAGAGAGAGAGAGAGAGAGAGAGAATGAAAGAAAGACAGAAAATCTTGTGAATTCTAATGCATTATTCTGGCAGACTCTTACCATCTCACACCTCAATACTAATTATCATACAACGCTATTACTACCAGACTATTACAACTACTGTATGAAGAGGTAGTCCATTTGGGGCAGTAGATAGGCAGCTGGACTTCGGAATCGTAATACGCGAGTTCAAATCCCAGCCATTCAGTTTGTGTTTACATTTGGACAAGACCATTGGGAACGGTATTTATCCCCACATTCCCTCCAGCTCTGAATTGAATAGTACATATTGTGTTATTAAAAATCTACATGTGGGCAAAATAACATTTATCAAAAATGATTGTTCTCGGCATTAAATGGCCTAGGGGTTGATATGTCGTAAAACGAAAACAAAATAACCAAAAGAAATTAGCCTTG
Organism: Xipholeptos notoides; assembly: GCA_036873565.1. Lineage (NCBI taxonomy): Eukaryota > Metazoa > Mollusca > Cephalopoda > Idiosepiidae > Xipholeptos > Xipholeptos notoides. The sequence continues at coordinate 7,384 of JAYKTE010020561.1, forward strand.
GCTTGTTACTTATTTACTATTACAACTGGAATACTTTTAAATTGAAGTGCTTTTTTTTAATCGGTTAACATGATATAACTATACCATTTAAACTTCAAAATGGACTTATTTTCAAGTAAAAGAATTAATCAACTTCAAATTGAAACACAACTTAAAAATGAGAAACAATTAACTTCAAAATGGATTAATCAACTTCAAATTGTGAATAAGTCAAAAACCTAAAAAAAATTAACTTCAAAATAAACATGAACAACTTTGAACTAGAATAAACAATTTCAAATTGAGAAATGTACATTAATATATTTCTTATTATTTTTGATAAATAGAAATGAACTCCATATTATTAGATGTATTAGTAATAATAGATTAATTATTGATGAAATATAAAATGATTCTTTCATAAAAGAGGATGAGAAAGAATGAACCACACAGTGTATTATAAATGCAAATAAAATTTATGAATAGGGAGTTGTCATAGTTATTGATAACGCTCCTTGCCATACTTCAGTTGCAGAAACTATGGAGGAGGAAGAGGGAATTTAGGCAACACCCAATTTTTAGACTTCCACACTATCATTCGATGTTAAATCTTATTGAAAAGGTTTTACAGTCATTAAAGCTGATGTTAAAAGATCTGTATGAGACTCAATTTTGGGGATTTTAAGAGGTGATGGCCAGGGATCTTTAGCTACTAAAGAATTCCACTTCATCAAATTAAAAGTGATGATCTTCGAGGTATTTGATAACATTCCTCCTGAAACTTGCACTAACTTCGTATATTAAATACAGAGATTAATTCCCTCTCTGATTAACTTAGGTGATATAATATTTTAAATAAATCTCTTAGAAACGTTTATATTATATTATATCCTCTTGAAGAAAAAATGAAAGAATGAATTATAAATCTATTTGTATTATATTATTTCTCAATTTGAAGCTGATTAATTTTCATTTTGAAGGTGATTATTCCATTTTGAAGTTGATTTCTCATTTTAAAGTTGTTTTCCAATTGGAAGTTGAATAATCCACTTTGAAGCTGGTTGTTCCATTTTGAAGTTGATTAATTCTTTTACTTGGAGATAAGTCCATTTTGAAGTTGATTATCATCCTTTTGAAGTTGAAATCGTATAGATTCTGAGTTCTTCCAATTTTTTCATAAGCCACAGTCACAGGTGCAACATAAAAAAATACCAATAAATCTGTCAGTTTCAACTCTTCTTTTTCCTTGTTTTTTTCTTTTAATCCTATTCACCATTAAACATTCTCACACCTGAGCACTCCCAGCAAGAGGAGAAATTCGGTGAGCAAACAGTGAATAATGGCTAACCTCTATAATCATAATATTTGAACCAATCTCTACATTCACCTTCTGGCTAATATCTTCAAAAAATACAAACGCACACATTCCCGCCAGCGCTGGCTAAATAGAATAGCTATTGTTTGCCTTACTATTTGTTTACAAATAGCACAGAGTGTTAAGGTGGACTTAACTGCCCTTATAATAATAATAAACTCTTATCTGTATATTTATAAAAGTAAGAATATATGTGTGTGTGTTTGGAATGGTTTCAACCAAACAACTCCGCCAATTTTTAGCCGAGATACTTTAAATTTAGTATACGGGTATTCAGACCTGGGAAAAACTTTTTAATTTTAATCCAGAAATTTAGCTGCTAAGTGGTCAAACTTGAAACATTAATCTGTTGCGGTGTAAACAAAACTACCTTGCCAATTTTTTCGAACTGAAGACTATAAATTTGACCAATGGGGTATTCAGCCCCGGTAAACACTTTCTAATTAGTTTTGAGCAGAAAAATCGCTGTTAAGGGGTCAACATTTGGAATTGCAAAAACATAGAGCAAAATGAACATAAAATCATTCAGACCACTGAAATATGCATAGCACAATGGCAAGCTCAATTTCACGAAATACAATTTGAATTGACACCTGAAAGAGTGTTTATTCCTTTAGAAACATCGTGTACACCACTATTTTCCTATATAATAGTCTTCTTTAACTACCTTAGTAGTAAATCCCCGGCACGCAGGAAAAGCCAGGCAATATTTCTAGCCTCTCTATAAATACGTATCTAGGTAGAGACTAGAAAACAGTCCTTTTGAAAAGTGTCAGTTATCTGAGTGGTAGCTCATTTGTAGAGGAATTGCAGTAATCCCCCACCATTTCCATTTAATAGTATATTCTATGCTATGAATCCTTTAAAATTATGTCTTTATAGATTTCATTTATATAAAATAAAAATAGTTGATATGCTACAGAACGTGAGCTAACCATAAGCAAAATATTATTTGCCATTTCAGTGGTGTTTCATGCACAGGCATTATGAAACGACGCTGAAACATCGAGGAATTAAAATAAAAACTATCTTATGTTAACATCAGCAAAGCATTAAAATAGTCCGAGCAAAAGCGACTAAGTCAATGAAGCAACTATTGAAACTAAATAAGATATTCTGCTTGAAGTATTTGTGTTTATTGAAAAAATAAGGTTTAGCCAAGAAAGGCGGGGACAATTCATTCAGTTTTGTTAGTTTGTAATTGTTTTACGGCATATCAACCTTTTTATGTCATTTAATGCTAATAACAATTTTTGAGAAACGTCCATTTTTTTAATAACACAGTATGCAGTATTTAATATATATCCCAAAGGAATATGGGATTCGTACCTTTTCCAAGCGTATTAGTCCAAATGTAAACGTAAACGGAACTAATGGGATTCGAAAACACGTGTTACGGTTACAAAGTCCGACCGCCCATCCACCTTCCCAATTTATTTAAGTAAAGACATCAATATTTTCTTTTAATTGATTAATGGTAGATGAGACTGTTTACTTGGTCGTTCACCAACACAAGATCAATTTTTCGTTATTATTATATCCCTGGGCTGTTGTAATCAGTGTTATCCTTCACCTAGATAAGTTACTCTCATTGAGTTAATGAGTCTCATCCACCCGGGTTTTTGGAATTAGTGTTATCCTTACACCTAGACAAGTTACCCCTATTAGTTAACGAGATAGCTGAAAGTGAATGTAATGGTTTTGTTTGGGATTCGAACTCATGTAATACAATTCCAGAGTCCAAGCTTTTACCACTGCTCCACCCTCGCTGACAGTCTATAAATGGGATCCTTTTACTAACACAAACGCTTATAAAATCAAGCCATGTTTCTTTTTAATAATTTGTTTTCAATAAAACGTACCAGAACAAAATATTTCAATTAAGCAGGACCAATGTATTTAGGTAAACACATCAATAACTTTTTTTAGTTGGTTAATGATAGATAGGACTGTCTATAAATAGAATCGTTTTTAAAATCATAAAGTATACCGAAAACATTTTAACATTTGAATTATTTTTTTTACTTTATAAAATTAAGTAATGTTTTTTGTTTGTTTTTAATAATTGGTTTTCAATAAAACGCATCAGAGCAGAATATTTCAGTTATATATTGTTTTTCACCATTAAATAATTTCTTCTGTTAATACTAGTGCAATTTTCAAATCAAAGATAATTTTATAAACTGTGGTTCCTATCTAAAAGTTATATTTCTTTGAACTCAGCTATAAATTTTCTGAAGCTACACCCACACTGACCGTAGCTATGAACCACCGCTGGCATGGCCCCTAAACCTTTTGGTTACACAATGCATAAAGGAACAAAAGTCTGAAAAATAATGGATCTATTTTATATCAACATTTTTTTTTTGCAATATTAGCTATTGTTCTGTTATAATCTAAATGCTTAATTGGGAACGGTTGTGCTATGTGAGAGTCGTTCCAAAAGTAATGCCACCTATTATTTTATATATGTGGGTCGTTCCAAAAGTAATGCCAGCTATGATTTTATATACGAGTTTCTTTCAAAAAGTAATGCCACCTACTATTTCATATTGGGTCGTTCCAAAAATAATGTCAGCTATTCTTTAATGTTATATTTTGTAAAAGGGACACGAAGTCGGGAGAGATACCATTAAAATGAGAAACTTTTTTTACATCAGAAATTATTTATACGTAGTCAACATGATTTTCAATGCATTTTTGCCAGTGATTGGTGATCAATTGTCGCGTCTGAAGCGCACTTTGTTTCTTACATATCTGTTACTACTCTGAAATTGACAAACCCATCTTCTAACTGTGCTTACTTTAACTGCGCCAGCTTTGTAAAAGTTCAACAGGCACCTGTGAAAGTTGATCAGTTCAATATCTTCTGCATGCTTGAACTCAAAGACGCATCTTTGCTTCTGATGCACATCTATAACAAGCGTTGCTTCCTTAGAGTCGCAGACCATCAATATCTGCAACAGAGATTAAACTTTCAGGTCATGAATGGATTAGTTCAGTTATCATGACAATGCAATTTCCTATTCCCTTTGATGACATTACACGATTTTAAATACCCCATAAGTTCGAATAATTGTATTATATGTGTTCAAATTCCAGTCAAAACCATTACATTCACTTTCTGCTGTCTTGGACTGATGAGGCTTTTTAACTCATGAGAGTAACTTGTCTAGGTGTAAAGATATCGCTGATTCCAAAATCCTGAGTGAATGAGGCACATCAACTTAATGAGAATAACTCATATAGAAAAAGGACAACACTGATTACAAAATCCCAGGGATATAATGAGCACGTAAAACTAACCTTGTGCCTAACTTGGGTTTGTTCTCTAGCAAGTAGATATATCCCTTTTATGACATTTATGTTCATAATGATGATGATAGCGATGATGAAAATGGTAATTTGTTTGTTTTTGTGTTTTACGGCATATCAACCATTTTCGGACATTTAATGTTTGTCCACACTTAGTTTTTGGAATAACACAATATGCACTATTTAATCCATAGCTGGAGAGAATGTGGGGATTCATACCTTTCCCAAGGGTATTAGTTCAAATATGAAGGAAAAAGAAACGATTGGGATTCAAACTCGCGTACTACCCATTGGCCCAAAGCGACTTCTCCGAAAATGGTAATGATGATGAATATGATAGTTATGATGATAATGATGAGTAGGATTAGAAAAGTTTCAAGTCACGTAACTAAATGAAGATGGAGAATTTAAGGATTTTGGTTAAAGCTGCTGAGAAAGACGGACAAGAAACTATGATTAGCCTCTACTGTAGAATAGAAGTAATTTTAGTCTTTATGGAAGGAAGACGTTTGGCTAGTCAGTAAATGGTTAATCAGGGGGAATACTATGTACTTCCTTCTTGTCACTGATAAGATCCAATAAGATCCAAACAGCTATCCGACACTATGTTATATGTAATGAAATATTTCGCGTTTAATCGTCACATAATAATTTGATTTATATATATATATATATATATATATATATATATATTGCAATATATGTTGCAATTTTAGCGATGTCTCTTCCAATCAAAGTGAATTATTAATTATACATATATGTATTAGAACATACCTGCATCCGTTCTCATTTGGACTAATACCTCTAGGAAAGGTATGAATCTCTACATTCACCCCAGCTATGGATTAGATATTGCATACTATATTATTTTAAAAAAACTACGCGTGGACGAAAGAAGGCTTATAAAAACGATTGTTCTCAGTATTAAATGGCCAGATAAAAGTTGTTATGCCGTAAAACACAAACAAAAAATATTGAAAAATTCTCTGAGTTTTGCATGCAGCGTCGGGTTATGCTGCTAGCACATATATATATACTGGAACAGTACATATCCGTGTATGAGTGAGCTTCCACGTAAGTAAATAATGAAACAGTCTTACTACAATAGATAATTGTTATTGCTGGTATATAACATAAGACCAAAGCAAAAAAGAAAATTATTAAAAAACATATATTAGAAATTGCCAATGCAACACCCTGAAAATCTGGTAGAAAAGCATCATCATCTAACACTCGTCATTCTGACTCCCATAGACTATTATACAGTCGTTTATTTCATAGTTGGTGTAGTTACCGGTATATTTCCAAGCCTTTAATTCAACTCATTATTCACAAGATGTGTAATGTAATGAGTCTTTTAAGCTCCCGTAGATTACTGACGTTACTTGACCTTTAGCTGTGACGATGCAGAATTTTAGTAGAATCTGAGCGGTCAACAAGACTCTGCGTTGTCTGTGTTGAAGGTGATTGCGACCGGTCGCTGATGGAAAAGCAAAATAGAATATCACAAATGTATGTCTTTTGTGTCTTTCTGGGGAATTTCGATTTGCAGCAAGACACAGAAGACGGTTATGATCACCGAAACGTGGATGAAGTTGGAGAGGGCAAGGACCAACTTTAATTCGACCTTAGGGGTGGAACATAAGAAAACGTTTGTATTCTAGCACCCTCCAGACGATCTTCCAAATGATTAAAAAACACACTTGAATCTCTGAACATTCCCACGCTGACCCTACAATGGTACAGAATTATCCAGTTGTAAGTATGGGGGAAGAAGAGTGCATTTTGAAGTCCTTGGGGTATTTCGGCGAGAAGCGCTCCCACAAATAGTATGGCGCGTGGTATTCCTAAGTGGTTACTCATATTAGTACTGACCAGGCTAGGTGTTGCTTAACTTATGTGATACGACGGGGGCAGATGTTCCAAAGTGACTTCGCCTTACTTATTATCAAAACAAAAATATGCTAGAAAATGGCGTCATTTTAAACACCTAATTTGGGAGGTTCACTTGGGGCAATCGGTGTTTGGAATCGCGACTTCGAATCACAGTCGTTTTGTTTGTGTTCATAAATAGATTTATACCTTTGGGAAAGGTATGAATATCCACAATCTCCCCAACTATGGATTTTAATCGACAAAATAGGGCATCTTGTTTTATTAACAAAACTACGTGTGGAAAAACGTTTATCAAAAATGATTGTTATCAGCATTAAATGACCTAAAAGGGTGATATATCGCAAAACACAAACAAACAATAAACCCCTAATAGATAATCTAAGAATAATTGTTTATTATGCACATGGAGCATTCCATTTTCATTTTAAAGTAACTCCAGCTGATAACGGCTAGAGCGACTAAACGTATTAGATATAGATAATAATAATGGTCTTATTTATTTATTGCTTTTCCAATAGAACCCAAGGCAAAACAAATGAAGTAATAATGTTTTGTCTTTGTTGCCCAGAGACACGACGAGAAATGTGCATTCACAAGCACAGATTTATAATCAATTAACCAGACATGAACGATTTTGGTAATTGCCACATTCATGATGGTTGTTTTATGAAAAATAATGCCAGAAGATGAATATTGGGCCAAACTTGGTGATTGCTTTTTACATAAGAAGAAAAGAGAATAAATAGTTTTTATCATCTGTCAGTAAAATAATATCTTATGAACTAAAAGCAATCTTTCAGATTAGGTTTTTCTGCTTAACAACATATTAACCTCTACAGTTATTTAATGCTATAAATTGTTTTTCTAAGAATTTGTATTCATTTTGTTTTTGGGCAGCGATAATGGGGCAGTGGTAAAATGGTAAAAGGCCAGAGGATACGTTGGTGGAAACGTGGTGAAATAACAACTATGAAAATGAGGACAACAGTGCGTCACGAAATTAATACATACAATCAATTAAATTTCCATGAAGGTGGCTCTCTGGTCTGATATGACAAGTCCAAAGATTGACAAATAACATCTGATAAAAGCCGGAGAACATATTGATAAAATTGAAATGGGAAAATGGAGGAAAAAAAGTGTCAATAATCTAAGTAATATATACCAGATTATGTTTATAAGGCTTGAATGAGGCAGCTTGACAGCCCGGTATGCAAAAGTTAAATTTTATGGAGACAAACAGAATCTTCTAATTTAATTCAAGACCGAACTAGAGAAGTAGATAACAATTTCTGTCTCGGAACAAGAAAAAGCCATCATATTGTTTTGACGTCTTATCATTTATCTCCGTGAGATTTATTCAAACTATGCCATCTCACTTATCGTATCAACAACGTTGTACGGAAACATTGCTGTTCAATTTATCTTGTCCTGTCAGTATAGCTTTCAAATACACTGAATGGACTTCAGCAAAAAGTGAAAGTCCCTCAAAGACAAATGCCAAGAATGATGCTGAGCTGCATACATATCTAAAGCATTATGTTAAATAGATCCATTAGAATTCTACTCAACTTTGAAATTGTTTTTCGTAATCCTTGAGATGGGGCATTTTAATTTGTGTATCTATTATGTGCACTATTGATCACATCTAAATACTTGTTAAATTTACAGTTTTTAGGAATCCTTGAGATGAGGCATAATTTGAGTATCTATTATGTGCACTATTG
>JAYKTE010020672.1:0-15673 GCA_036873565.1 Xipholeptos notoides
GAAAAATTGAAAGGATTTGTTTTAAAGAACAGCGACAATGCACATCGTTAATGTTTAATGAAACGTGTTTAAAAATAGGAATGATACATATTGAAGGAAAGGAATGGTTATCAGTTGATTGATTTGTTTAGCAGCATATCAACCATTATAGGTCATTTTATGCCTGATTCTGTTTGGGTACTGGTATAGGAGTTTTATGAGGTAGAATTTTCTTTTTATTCTTGGAGGTGACTTCAGATATATATTAACGGTGTAGATTAAGTAGATAATGTTTTTGTTTTTCAGAGTAGAGAGGTTCAGACTTTGGTGTACAGCCTTATTTCTTTTAAGAATTGTAGAGTTTTGTTTGGGTTGGTATGGCTGAATAGGTCTTTCAAATCATTAGCTTGGTAGTGTTTTGATCGAATTGATCGCAGCTGATTAGCATATGTTTCACCAAGAACGGTTCGTGGCAAGAGATGCATGTTGGTGTGTGGAGGGGGCGTCTTTGCTTTTTTAGGAGGTGAGAGTGAGTTATACAGGTGTGCGCTATCCGGAGTCTGGTTAGTACTGAAGAGTACTGACTGGCTTATTCTAAATCATTTCAGAAGAAATACCCATTGGTTGTAGCTGATGGGAAGCAGGGAACACATATGAGGCGTTGAGAGAAACAACCTGGTTAAGTGTCACAAAACGAGTTATGTATACCACTGCATTCCTAAAAGCCTCCTCTATCACATGGAAGACAAGCGCCACAACACTCTCACCAATTGTCTGATAGCTTAACTATCTGGCAAGTGCCTGGCAGCCAATGAGAGTGAACGGGACAAAGATTTTCAGCCAATCACAGTGCGTCCTGTTGCTTACTAGCATTTTAATTTTTTGTCCCCCACCCCATTTTTATTTTTGGCACTTGTCAGGTTGTTACTCTGAACACTTCATATGACTCCTCATGCATCACCATCTTCATATCCTTTTTTTTTTAAAAAGAGCTGAATAATGGCTATCCTGTAGCCTAAATTAGAACTAATAGAATTTCAGGATTGCTCTACAAGAGTTATTATTATTAAGCAGGAGATGGTTAAGTTTTATTCTTTTTACTTAAGTCCTTGAAGCGGAAGCATTATACATTTCAATTATAGTACCCATCCATTTTATTCGCAGTGGAGTTGCATACATATCAGATAACGGAAAGTACCCCAATTTTTTTTTAAATTTGAACTGGGTGTGTGTGTGCTACTGTCATTTCTATATTTAGCCCCTTTCTAGAAGATCTTAATGAACACAACAAGACAGTCTTTCATGCTCCCTGCTTTTATTTATTTAGTAACCCATCTGGAAAATTTAAAAAGTAATAAAGTCCAGGAGTTCACTCTATCAAAGTGATAAAGAGATCAAGTCACCCCAGAGTCACAATCCCAAACTAAAAGTTTCATTGGATGTGTTACCATTAATTTCTTTTTCTGTTTATTATAAAAGGTTTTTTGCTTTTTACAATATCTTTAAGTTGGGACCACTTCATTCAAAATAAAATCGCCCTACATTCCATGCAATCATTTTTACAATTGTAATTATAGCTCAAAAAGAGGAAAGTAGAGCTTGCAAGTTCAGAGGATTTGATACATCATATGGGGTATTTGGATCTGCAGAACAAATCTGATTTGGTTTTGAATCATAAAAATAGCTGGTATGGGGTCAAACTTGAACAATTGGATTGTTGTGGGCCTGTTGTTTGTTTGGGTTTTATGGCATATCAACCCTTTTCAGGTCATGATAATCATTTTTGATAAATGTTTTATCCATACATAAGTTTTTAAATAACATATTAATAGGGACCCCAATTTCACAGAATCAATCATGGAATTATTGATTTGAAACAGAATTCTGTTTTTTTAATGCAATCATTTTCCATGTTAAATTAATCATTTGTTTGTTTCTTCCTTTAAATATCTTCAGAGCTCTCTAGATAAATTTAATTTTACTTGACTTTTGACAACTAAATATTTTCATTTACTAGCCAAATATAAAAGTTACTAGCAAAATTCAAAACTTAGTTACAGTTTAAGAAACTATAATCCATTTCTCTTTGAACTAATTTTTCTTCTGCATAAAAATTTGTTGAATTTCTTTAGCCTTGTTTAAAAAATAAAGTATATTGTTCTATTCTATTAAACCTTTCATTGTTTAAATGATTTCACTCTAATCTTATGAATAAACCGATATTATTGGTATAGAGTACATTGTTCTATTTTCTCTTCTATTAAACCTTTCAGTGTTTAAATAATTTAACTTTGTTTGTTTTATATTAAAAAAAGGTTGAAAAGTCATTTTTTTCACTTAGTACTTGAAAGATTGTCAGTAAAAAAAAAAACAGTCGCCAAATTATAAGTGTTTTATTATTTTTAGTCACCATTTCGAAAAATCACTCGCAATGTAGAGCCTTGTTAAACTTCATTTCTTCAAAAAGAGAAACAGAAAAATTGAGTTATTCATAGTAAGGGATTTGGTAACTTGAAATCTGAACAACTTTACTAATATCTGCTATTGGAAAATTAATTTATATTTAAATAATAGTAAGTAAACTAAACTAAACCCCACATACATCCGCTTTCAATGATTGTTAACTTTAAATAAAAGCAATAACTTCATCTTAAAATCTTACCTCTCTTGGCACTCTTGTATGCTTTCTAATGCATAGATAAAATTTTTATATGTATGTGTTCTCGGTAGAAATTCCAAGCCTTGTGTTCATCTAAAACTTTCATATATAAATCTTTAGAATGAAAAATATTTCCATTAATTAATGTTAACTTTATTGATATTATTTCTTTAATTAATGTTAATTTTATTGGTATTAGTTTTTTAATTAACGACTTTAATTTGATTTGCTATACATGTTTGTTTGTATCCCAATAAATACTGATAGATATTTAGGAAATAACTAATAGTTATTTTGGTGGTTTCTTTAATCTTTCAAATTGATATTTCTTTTCTTTTACAAACTTATTATGTTTTGTTTGTCATACTGAGCATAATTCCTCTTCAAAAGTAAACAAAATACAAGAGTCCAGATCAAAGTTAGTCCATGACATTCAATCATAAACTAATACACTTGGAAATAGTATGAATCATATTCAGAACTATTTATTTTTAGAAAAATAATTCCAGTATTATTTGATTGGAAAAAAGTTGATAGAAGTAATTAAAAAAACAACATAACACCAACTACCAAATATATATCATATATAACTAAAATTATTCGAATTCTCTTATTATTTCACTTTATTTAAAGACATAATAACTGTGTGATGTCCAAGCTTCGAGAAAAACCAATTAAGAAAGATTTGATTTTTAGATGGATATTGAATTTAAATTTTTCCTCAAATGAATTTTATAATAATCTTAATTGATATTTTGTTATTAATCAGAGTTTCATTTTTCATTTATTCATCCATTTATTAATATTGTCATAGGAATTTTTATCTTGTTTCTCATATATTTATTTGGAATATATTTTTTCTTACTTTATGCTTGTTTTTTAATATCTTTTGTGTTCTAGTAACTTACTTTCTAAAATAATTGGTAAAATTCTTATGAAAATATATGAAATATTTTGAGCTTATTACTTTGTCAAAATTATTCTTTGATTTAACTATAATTGTTCTTTCTTTCAGATATAGGAAAAAGTACAATGCACTCTCAAGAAATGGCTTGCTTTTCCAAGGTAAAAACTTTAGTTAAAAGATTCCTATAAATTAAATCATAACTTCAACTTGATAAGTGGGAAAATATTTTATGCTTGAATATAAAGCTTGTTTCAAAATAAAGACAAATATTGTTATAGTTTAAAAAACAAGATTGATGTAATGAATAAAGTGTGTATGCATAAAATAAATAAAGATAAAACTTTAAAATTACTTAAGTGGACATAGGAGCATCTAGATATCAAAACTTCAAATTACGAACTTGAAAAATCCAGATATTATGGTAGCCTTAAGTTTTCTCCTATGTTTAATTGTTAGATTTAGAGCTTGCAGTGTATTGGAACAAAATTTACTTCAAGTTACTTTGAACTTTAATTAATCAGCAATTAGATAACACTGATGATGCAGGTAGAGATCTGCATTATTTGAATAATAAAAACCCTTATAATAAATTCAGACAATGATAAATTGCTATGATAACTGTAAATTTCTTTTTTGTTATTGACAGTTTCTATCCTATGTTCTTTTCATTTGTTTGACCAAAATTTTGAATTTTTTCTAGGAATGCTTAAATGCAGTATCTTCACCAATATTAAGAGAAATTAATTCTGCAAGTACAGAGTTAAACTCCAATGGAATGGTTTGTTCCTGTGTATCATGTCTTGAAAGAAGGTATCTATCTGGTTTGAATCAACAAATGTTCTTAAAAGAATATCAGAGAAGGGTTGTAAATTTCTAAGATATGCTTTTACTTTTAGAATAACATCAACCTAAATAGAAAAGTATATCTAGAATTCTTTGAAAACTAGAATTCTTGAAAACTATTATTAGAAGAATATGAATTTGAACTTGATTGTTTATTCCTTTTGGGAATTAATTATGGAAATAATTATTTGTTAAAATCTTCTTTTAGAACTATTGGCAGTATTTCTTTATCTGATTTTTGAAATGATTAATTTTAAAAGCAAAGTTACCTTAGAATGAGGTGTTTATAACTAAATTGAAAATAATATATGCACTTAGTTATTAGGTAAACTATTTATAATAATCTAATTCTGATATTCATTTTGTATTTGTAGACAGAAAGAAGAGGAACATCGTAAAGAAACTTTAGATCTTCAAAAAAGTTGGTCTGAAGTTCGAAAAGCTGTAAGAAATCATTACAGTGAATCTTTGAAAGATTCAAATAATTCGTCTGATAATTCCACAACTTATGACCTACAAGTGAAAGAAAATATTCATCGGTTTGTAGTTTAAAATTATTTTCAATGACTTTTTTCATTTGTTTTAATCAGATATAAATATATTTTGTCTAATTGTAACGTTGGTTTAATTTTCCATTATTTTTGTCCAATTTTTTAAGGTTATCCTAGTGGGTTTAATTTTGAAATATACAAACTCTTGTTTTATAATTAATTACTTATATCATTATTTATATATAATCCAAGTCTACAGTTTTAAGTTTAATTTTGTTATACAATATTTTCTATGGCCTTCTTCAGGTATTGGTGGTTAAATCTTTTGGCCTTCTTATTGAACTTAATAAAGTTGGAACAAAATATTTTATGTAATCTAGAAAGACACAAGCTAAACAGATATAATCATTCAATTAAAACTCATTCTTACATCTATCTGGACATAGCAAGTTCTATCTTTACTTCTGTTAATGAACAAAACAATTCAGATACTAATCAAAGCGTGTGGATAATGAAATGGAAACCATTCGTCCTTAATAGTTAAATAAAGAGTTCAGGGAAAGTTCTATAAAAATTCCTAAATATTTCAATAGTCACCGAGTCCAACAAGTAGCTTCTGAATAAAGATAGGAAACTTGCCTGTTAAAATGTCTAATGTTTAAAATGAAGATAATAGTTCAAAAAGCTAAATTATTAAGCCCCCTTAATGAAAAAAATAGACAATTAATTTATAAACTAGAATTAATTGTCATGTTCATGATTTATTAAATTTTAATCCTTTCCAATGAATTGAATGAATTATTTAAATTATTATGACTTCTATTCTCATCTTTGTTATATTCAGAATATTTTGAATGAAGTTCCCTTCTGCCTTCATCTGGTATTATTGAAGAGTTTGGTAATACCTGAAAAGAGCATATTGGCTGAAACGTTAAGGATGTAATAATGAGAATAGAAGTCTAAATATTTTGAATGGCAAGAATAATCAAAATTCATGTCACAAATTTAGACAATAAAATTGAATAGAATTAATTTTTTTTCTTTTTATTTCTATCTTTCATCATTGAAAAAAAATTTTTTCTCAAGACTTTGTACAAGAGATCCCCATCAGTTGTTTATGCGATTGGAATCCCAAGCTAAAGAATTTGTGATAGAAAAAAGAAAGAAATTATTAGACCAATTAGATATTGGTTATACATGTCCAAGTGAAGCAAGAGATTTTGTTTTTCTGCTTTTGGAAGAATATCGACAATTGTGTCAGGCTGCATCTAAAGTTTCTAACATTTTAACTGAATTGGTAAGTATTATAAAATATATTTTATTCTATGGAGTCTTTTGTTATCATTTTATTCATTATTTTTTTTGTTCATCTCTTTCAGTATTAAGTAATAGATATTACATTCCATATATAGTATAAATTATTCATCTAGTGATAGAACTAGAAGAAAATTGAATGATTTTATATTTTTAAATAGAATAAAAAAAATTGATTGAGAATGGCTTAATAGTCCAAAATCTTTAAGAGTTCTTGCATCAAGAAAAATGGCTTTTCAGGTATTTAGAGTTAATTGTAATATCCTCAGATACTAACTTTATTTTAATTTCTGGTTTAATTTTGATTACAATTTTAATTTTACATATGCTTTATTCATTACACCCTAAATCCTTTTGAATAAAATCATTTTTACTATACAGGTTTTATTAAACAGTATGGAACTCTTTCATTTTATAGTTTGTTCATATAACTTATTGCCCAACTATACCAAAATTGCAAAAACGTATTTTATGTAAAATCAGTAAAAAAAAATATAATTTAAAAACTTTCTTATAAATTAGTTTTTATCAATTCTATGGATAAATTACAAAAAAAGTAAATTTGTTTTATTAAACTCGCAGAAAAATGTTTTTATATAAAATAAATCAAATGTATTTTCTAAATTCCTTACTGAATTGAAGAAATAACCTAGAACCACAAATAACATAATACCTTAAAATATTTACAAGCTCAAAAATAAGTACTAAAAGTATTAAAATTAGAGGATTCTTAAATGTTTGGTAAATCTTTAGAGTGTTCATTTTTGAAAAATTTGCTTTAATGTTAGTAATATTTTTTTAATTAGTTTTTCTTCATTAATTTTTAGATAAAAAAATTCTAATATTGTAGAAATTAAAAATATGTAATTTTAAATGATTTCTTAATTTATAAAATTGACAATACGATTTCATGAAATTCTTGACAATACTATTTTATATTCACTGATGTTTGTAGTTTAGAATTCTTTTTTAGTAGGAAATCTTTTGAATAGTTTGAATTCTTTAAAATTATTTTTAGTGCTGCTATTTTATTTTAAGAAATATCTTTGCCTCACTTAATCATGATGTTTGTTTTATTGATATTTTTAGCTATTTAAACAATGATTTCTTTTGTTATAGGAAAAAGATCACTTAAAAAGATTTGATGTTACCTGGAACATACACAACAAACATCTTTTTCACTCTATAGTATACACAAATCCTTCTATTCAAGATAGATTGCCTGCTGTTCTGAAGCAACTCAGGTGAAACATTTTTTGTTTTAGACTATTTTATAAAAAGAAAAAAAAACAAGGTGTATATTAAAATAAAAGCTTGTTCTTTGATAAGCCTCTACAGTTTTACATTTTAATAGAAATCTTGTTTTTGTTTTTTTTTCTTTTCAACTTTTAACTTGCCTACTATAGTTTTTTGGGGCCCATTTTATTGTAACGTTTGCTAAGAAAAAAAGATAAGATACAAACACTTAATTTGTAAAATAATCTAATAATAACAATTGCGCCATGCCAATGTTACTGATTGTTTGATATTGATTAGAATTATTTCCATTTAAAATTAAAAAAAATCAGTTGATGTATTTGTTTTCAGGAATCCTCTTGTAGAAGTATTTCACTCCACTTGTTAAGGGATTAAATGTAATAAAAAATAATGATGAATGATTCTTTTTTAAACAAATACTCATTCATATTTTGTTTTTTTTAGATATGAATGGATTATTAGAATTGTAATAAATATAATTTAATGTGCTACTCCCCAAATCAATTGGTTTTCTTTTAGAAAATTCCTGTTTTAATCATACTCTTTTTACTACAAGACTGATTTATGGATAATTTTATGAGAGCTTTTTTATTTTTCTGTTATAAAGCTCTGCTTCTTGTGATTCAAGTGGTGTTGACCCATATCCTAATCTATCAGAACGATGCTGCAAGTTTGGTGAAGAGATGGAAAAAGTATCTTTAATGTGGAAAGGCAGTCAAAAACTTATAGCATCATATAATGAGGAACAAGTATGTAGGAAAAATATTTTTTGTTTTTTTGCTTCATATTAATGTTTTTTTCTTTATATTTAAATTTTTTTTTTTAACTTTCTAGTTTAGTTTCCTATCTTTTTTCTTTCTCTATTTTATTACATATTAACATTTTTATGGTAATTTAATATCTGAACCCTTGTTCTTTACTTTTCTAAAATGTTTTGTCTTGTAAACAAATTATTTAAAGAACAGTATTAGTGCTTATTTTAGTTTATAGTTCAGAGAAGGAAATAAAAATTTAAACTCTTCCTAAGGATTAGAATCAGAATTATGATTGGAACTTGTGTATAATAATTTTAAGTCCAAGACAGACTTACATGTTATAATTATTGAAATGATAATACTGAAGTATAGTTGTAAGGCTCCAATTTTGAAATCAAAATATCTAAGTTCTAATCTTAAGGGGTTCATTGTTTTTATTTTTTGATAAACACTCTTTGGAACTTTATGAATTCTACCTCCTCCCTCCAACTATGGTTTATTTATTTATTTAAGCTAGAATTTTTTTTCATCTAAAATAGTTCCACACATGAATGTTATTGTTGGTATGTTGTAAAACAACTGGCCCTTAGCTTGTTTTCCTTTTCTAAAATTTTAATATTTTCATACATAGCTTAATTTTTTATTGTTTAAAACATAATTAGATTCATTTTGAATTCCTAATTACCTCATATTGTAAAAAACTTACTCTAAAATATTATTCATAAACATAAACTTCCAAATCTATTTTAAAAGACTACATTTTAAAATTATTCTTATTCACTTTTAATGCTAATCCATTGTTAAAACTTATAAATTAACTTCATATATCAACTAAATAAATCCATTGTTACTTTTTGATTATTATTCTTCAATTTTTTTTCTTTATAAGTTAGAACTGAATATCAGTTTTGAATTATTATAATTTGTCTAAAATGATGCTATCTTTTAAGTTTAAATGATAAATTTTCATCATGATCAATAAAAATCATTCTTTTTGTTTTTCAGATGCAGGTTAGAACCTTGGTATAACCACTTACCATCTACAGTTTTTCAAGAAGAGCACATATAGTGCTTAGTTTCAAGTATTATTTTTACATTTGTCTCATGCAAGAATTAAAAAAGAAAAACTTTTTCTCTGGCAAAACTTAGTTTTGTTTTGTTCATTCACTTACAAAAACTTTATTTTATTTTTGAATTAGTTTTTTAATTACTTATTTACTTAGTTTTTGTTATTCATTTGAATCCATGTTTCCAAAAATAGATGGGGTGTTATGCCTATGGGGAGATACCTCAAAAACTGGGTAGTGCTAGTAACGATTAATATCATTTTATGACCCGGGATAGTCAATAAAAACAAAAAATAGAAAACATTTTTGTGATCCCAAATTTTTTTTAGTTCCATCCATATATCAAAAGCTGATATCTTAGCACCAAGCACATTCACCACCATTCAAAATGCCTTTAAGACAATAAACTATATTTCTTTGGTTACTGACAAGGATACTTTACATTTCCATGATGCTGATGCATCTAAAACTGATAAGTTGGTTTACTGGATTAAACTTAATTTGTAAAAATTTGTTTTTTATTTGAAGCATATATATTTTTAAAGATAACAGAAAGTTGTACATAAGGGTGGAAGAATTGAGAATTTACTCAGGAGTCCCGGAAATGCTATCTTAAAAACTTTGATAAAATATTGGTTCAAATCTTCTTATCGTTTCATTAATTTTATTTTGATTGTAGTTATTTTTTATTGTTACTCCACTGATATATAAATAGACATCTGTGAGCATCCACATTTGTGTATATTTTTTCTCTTTATCATTAAATGATTTAATAAAGCAATGAACCTCAAATCTATTTTTCATTAATATTACTTCTTATTAAACACCTTAATATTTTAATTATACTATATTCTTTAGTTTTATCTCTTGTATTATTTCATAAGATTAACATTTTCTGAAAAATATTTATTTTCTTACAGGCTGCACTAAAAATGAAGCATAAAATGCTGACAGAGGATTGGGAATTTTTCAAGAAGCAAAGAAAATTGCTAGAGAAAAGAACTTCCGAATCTTCTAATCCTTTTTTACCCAACCGGTAAATAGATTATCTTTTTTTAAATTTTTAAAATTTTATTCCAATTCGAATAATCATTTATTCTCTTTGATGATTGTACTATTTTAAAAACGTTTTCGTATATTTTGCAATTAACTTCACTGTAATATTCTTTTTAATTAATGTAAAGATTTAAGATGTGGAAATATGTCTAGAAATTTGTGCTGATTTTTTGTTGTTTCTTTTTTTAATGGCAAAACTTGTCTTTTATACAATAAGCTTTCATGGAATTCATTGTAATTTATTTATTTAATAGACAGTGCATAATCTAATTGGGTTTTATTAAAATGATGAACATATCTTAATGTGATGAGGTTTCCAGCCATACATCTATGTATCATGATTATAATCCAACAGGTTTGAAATATTGGACATAAAGTTTCTAACAGATTAATTTATAAAAACAATAATTCCTGTTTTCTATGTTTCTCAAATATTCTGAAAATGTTTAGTTCATATTTCTTTTGATTGATGGCATAAATGTATAAAAATAAATCTACTTTTGTTTAGATGAGATATTAAGAAAAATAGTGGTAAAAGGGGTTAAACGATTGACATTTTTAATGATTTATACTTCTATATTTTACTTTTTGACTATTTCAGGTCTCTTTCTAACACTTGCTGTCTCTTTGCCTGTAGTTGTCCATGTCATGAAAGTACAAGTGAATCTATGAATCCATGTTGCTGTAGGTTATTAAATGAGAAATGTGAGAATGTGAATCATCACCAACCAATAAGCTTGTTGCATGACCCAAGCCATTGTGTATTGGATATCAACAATCCTAACCCTTCTATATCTAGTACAACCTCCAGCAGTGGTTCATCAAGCCCTATCATTGATTCAGAAAGACTATCTGTAACGTTTAGTGAATGTACACAACCATTTGAGTGAGTATTATTCTGTAAAATAATTTCCTCTGAGAAAAGAGAATGGTTATGTGTGTGTTTTTAACTTCTTTTTGTTTTATAGGATTGGAATTTTATTAATATTGAATCATTAATTGATCCAATGCAGTCATTTTTTTTTGGTATATATGCTTAAACTACTTTCTACTTTTGCATATTAACTTTATCAAAATTGCAGACCTGCTTTTATCTATATTCCCTTAAGAACAAATACTGTTGGGCAATGTATGAATCTCTCATTTCCACCAACTATGGATTAAAAAGTGTAACTATTCTATTAATAATGTGTTTACAAAAAGAAAAAAACAAGATGAAAGAATATTCATATAATTAGTTTCATCATTAAACAATTTTAAATGTTGATATCCTGTTAAAACCCCTGAACCATGTGCATGCACATATTTTTTCATGTTTTCATGTATTTTGTTTTGAAGAGAGATCTTATGTATTACTTACTATATCAAAAGTTGAACAGTTTTTAAATATATAATGAAACCACTTCTAACCTTGTAAATATAAAAATACATTCATTACTATTAAATTTTTAGAAATGGTAGTGCAGAGATGGAAGATAGTCAAACTGAAGATGACGAGGATGAAGAAGATGAGGAAGATGATGATGACGATGATGAAGAGGATGATGATGATGATGATGATGACTATCAGGAGGAGGAAGAGGAGGATGATGATGATGAAGAAGATGATGTAGCTGTGGGTTTAGAAACTACTGATGGTGTTCTTCCTTCAGTAGCAAATGGAAACTTAGATATTTCTATTGTATCATGGACAGATAAGAAGCAGAAAACCACAATTGAATCAAATGTTGATGAGACCAAAACAGACAATTGTGATTATCACCATTATATCTCTACTAATCCTGAACAAATTGTAAGTAATAATCAAGTTTTCTACACTTTAATCACAGGAAAGAATGTTCTTTCCTTTCCTCCATCCATTCTCAAAAGCAATATTTCCCAAATTTGATTACTAATGACAAACATAAGAAAAAAACACGAGGAAAATATTACAACATATATAACAAAAATTTCATCTTGCATTTATGTTATGGTCTGTCAATATTTCATGGCATATTTAACAGTTGTGTGGGCCATTGTTTGACAATGACTGACTCACAGAACATAGATATTTGGTTATGAAAGCTTTATTGTTAAGCTTTTAAATTTAATATACAAAGCACTTCATTAATAGGCACAGAGAAGAATACAAACAATCACTGAGATTGATTTAGTTAATCCTCTCCCATTTAAATGGTTTCTACAATGGCAATTTCTATATTTTTCATTTACTCTTTCAATTGTATATCATATTGAAAAAAATCATGATAATTCTATATAGATACTGAATTACCCTACTATTTCAACAAGATTTTTTTAATTTAGAATTCAGTTAGAATTTATCCTAGCCTAAAAAACATAACTCTAATTTATTTAAAATCAGATTAAATGTTTTATTTCAAAAGGGTGATTAAAATAATGATATAATAAAAAATAACCCCTTTGTAGGAATTACTTGCAATTATTGCTTTGCTTCGGACGTGTGTGTGTGTATAATCTATCATTTGATTATATTGAGTACAAAATTGTTAATTTTTCACAATGTTAAAGGTACTCCAGCTCTTTATAAAAGAAAGAAATTGGGATTTTAATTGAATGAACGTGAAAATTCTAGTTTAGTTGATAAGTGTTAGACTTGGAATACATGAGTTCAAACCCTAGTTGTTCTATTGTGTTTCTGTTTTGGCTAAAGAATCTCCCTATTTCCTCAAGCGATTAGTTAAATAATGCAACTAGTGTTATTCAAAAATTGTCTTCAAAGAACAAAGTTTAATTACCTTCAGCATTAAACACCAATAATGTTATGTTGTTAAAACAGAAATTAAACCCTTTAATTGGATGAATATATTAATAATAATATTGAGTATTTAATAATTTTAGTATTTGTCATCTATTTTAATGGATCGCAGTTCTTAAAGATTAATTAGTTTTTATATATCTTTTTTAATGCAAAAAGATATTTAATTTCCCATACTTTCAGTGTACCAAAGGAATTGGAATAATTTACCAGAACTCAATCTGAAGAAAATTTGATATTAAGATAAAATTCTTGAACTTAAAATTTTGTGAAAATATTAATTGAATATATTAATTGTATATATTTTGTTTTTGAAATACAATTATTATTGATGTGTTTTACATTTAAAGCAGGAATTTATAAATTCAGATTCAATGTTACAATCTGGAATAAACTAATTGTAACTGTTTCAATGGTGAAAAGTTGTTGATTTGGGAAGTTAGGCTTAACTTTTTGGGTTTTATTTTTTTAATGCCTGAAAAGTTATCATTTTCCTTGAAATAATTATAGTTACGTCTTTGATTAATTAAAAAAAATGTGTGTTTATACATTTCAGATAAAACCTGATGATAATCAGTGTCAGTGTCATTTTTGTTTGCGCCAACGTGGGAACACTGTATCAACATCTCTACCTCAGCATGTTCCAGTCCTGCCTCGGCCTGCTCACCTTCATCTTTATCCTCATATCCATGGTCCTTCAGGATTGCATGCTTTGCATGGGAATAGTGCAGGTTCCACTAGTAGCAATAACAGTAATGCTGCTACAACTAATGGCAATACGAATGGCAGTACCAGTGCCAGTAGTAATGGAAGTTCTGGACCCAGTAGTAGTAGTAGCAGTAGCAGCAATGGAAGTGCTGACCTCAGTAGCAATATTGGTAGCGGTGGTGGAGGATCAACTTCACATACGCGATCTGTCCTTCAGCACCAATGGGATGTTGAAGTACAACTTCAACAAACACCTAAATTCATCATCTCTCCCCAGTCCAAATTGTCTTTGCCTTTGGATGGCTTTGCTTCTTCATCTTTAAATGATCACGAACACTCGTATCAGGGAGACTGGGACAATACCCAGTTTGATCCTAGATTGCTACTCAGTCCACGCAAATATGCTGACAACTTAGGCAATGATCTACTTGCGTGCACTACATCATTAGCCAACAATAGCTCCTCACCATCATCTGACTCTGGCCTCTCCTCGCAAGGAACTGTGATTGATAACCTTAACCCCACAATGACAGCAAATCGGCTCTCATCAGGTCTTGAATCTTCTCCTCCATCAGTTGAAGTTCAAGTCAGGGTTCAACAAAATGATATGGCACAACAAAAACAACATCAGCAACAACAACACCGTCACCACCACCATCACCACCACCAGCAGCAACAGCAGCAGCAAGCTCCTCCACCCCCTCCTCCCCCACCCCTTTCTGCCAATACTGGTTCATCTTCATCTTGTTCATCTTCTGTATCATCTTCCTCAATGACAGAGACCTGCAGCAAGTCACACAAATGGAATAATAACCAGAATGGAACTTCCAAGAACCATTCGTGTAATCGTCCAGCTACTTTGGGAGGAAACAGCTCTCCCCACAATGAAAAGGTCCACTCACAAGTTTGCAAAAAGCATGGTGCTAACTCAAATAGTGGAGAGGTAAGAGCTTAATCTTAAAGTAGATATATATCTTTTCATTAACTTTTTTATATGATGAATATTTTTTATTTTGTTCATGATAGAGCCAAGATCAAAGAGAGATAGTCCAGAGTGAAAGGACTTCTAAGTAAAAATTAGTAATTGTTTAATTAGAGAATGAATACACAAGTTCCAAATGGCAGTTAAAGTTGATTCATTTAATACAAAATTTAAACTAAGAGATCGGAGGTTCCCAACCCCAATGTAAATACTCAAATTAGAATATTTCCTAGGACCACCAGATGGTCTTACAAAATGTTTTTTTGAATGGTTTCAAGGTGGCCACTAAGCAAACTTAAAGTTTTTGTCATTTTTTTTCTAATATGGTTACTAGTAAATCCAAAAGTATATTATTTGGTTCTTGCATTAGTCACTTTTTTTATGTAATTAATTGTATTAATTTTGTGAATCAGTTAAATTTATCAACAAAGTATAAGTATTTTTGCTAAGCACTGAATAAAAAAAATATTTCTTGTGTAAAAGGATATGTAAATAAACTTTTTTTAATAAAATTTTCATTTCAAATGTTTTGAAATTCATTAGTGTTGCTACTCTAGGTAAAAACTGCATTGAGGTTGGTTTACACTGAAATAGATACTACACATATGGTAACTATTCAATTTGGTAAAATTGCATTTATAATTATACCAAATTATTTTAAGATACAATCTATAACTATAGATTGTATCTTAAGAAAAGTTGTTTAGGTCAAGTACTGCAGATAATTTAATAAAGTCAGTCAAAATGTAGATAAATATCAATAAACTAATAAAGGAAGACACTTCCTTGATAGTAATTTTATGACTATATATATTTTCAGGAGTTTTTATTGAGATGAGGCATATTATAATTTAGGAAACTCTTTATTAGCGGACTGTT
>JAYKTE010020783.1:0-15671 GCA_036873565.1 Xipholeptos notoides
TATTTTTAAAGCTTATAGTAGAAACATTTTGTTTAACATTTTTCATGCCTTACATGAAATGCTTTTCTAACTTGTATGACTGTTCTATGAATAAGTTTTATCTTATAAGATAATAGCTATCATTCATAAACCTAAAAGACTGAAACATAGAACTTCATGCGCAGAAATATACGAGGGTCGTTCCAAAAGTAATGCCAACTATTTAAAAAAGTTATTTCTTAAAAGTTGCAGAGCTACAAAGACAGGAGTGGTACAATTAAAACCAGGGACTTGCTTAGGGATCACCGCTACTGCTGGAGGGCCCCACGTTCCCCAGGGGCTTCAAAGGCTCCTTGTCTATGCTGATCTACTGTAATGTAAAAAAAACAACAAAAAACAAAATGATTATTTAGATCTACTGGAAGATTGCTTGTATGTTGAAATATCTATCTATCAATCATGTCATTTTATTTAAAGTATCATTTATTGTGGGTTCAGTATGCTAGTTGCATTTTGTGGGTAGAGGGGCCACCAGGTGAATTTTGCAGGAGGGGCACAATATTGCTCAGCATGGTGCTGATTAAAACAAGTGATCTTTTGTGCACAAGAATTTATTTTTTGACATAGTCACCAGTCACAACCATTCTCAATGCGCTTTTGCCAGTGATGAACATGAGGGTCATTCCAAAAGTTATGCCACCTACAAAATAGTAACCTTTTGTGCTCCAGATTGTATTTTTCTACATAGTTACCAGTCATCACCATTCTCAATGCACTTTTGGCAGCGATGAACAAGGAGGTCCATTTTTGCATTGGGAACGCAATTTAACACTTACATCTCTGTCATTATTCTGATATCGATAAACCCAAAAACTGTGCTATCATCAACTAACATCATTGGCTTTGTAAACGTTCAACTGGCACCAGTGAATGTTGATCGGTTCAGTTTTTTCTGTATGGAGGTATTCAATGACGCATCTCTGCTTCTGATGTATGTCCATGTTTTCTTAGGGTCACACACTGTCAATATCTGCAACAGAGAGATGAAACTTCAGGTCATGAATGCATATGAACAAGTGTTCACAAGTAATAGAGAACAACAAGTTTGTTGTAGAAAATTATATACACTTTTATTTTCAGTTGGTACAGATTTGGGACATAAAAGTATTTCTCGTGCTGTGTCACCAAGTGACAAAAGTCTCTCTTCTTAGTCAAAAGAATAATTTATCTCTCTGCGACCCTCAACACAGGTGTTCTCTCTTTCCAATCTCAAGACCAAATGGCTTTGGCCGAGAACTGCTCTCCAAGGATCACTTGAAAAAAAAAAAATCATTGCTTCCGTGATGTAGCTCCACCCATCAGCTTTCAGGGTGGGTTCTTTCCCATTGTCTCAAATCAAATGCAGAGACAAGTATTTAGCCACCCCCCCGATAACGTCATTGGTAAAATCAAAAATGAAATTCACATATACATTACTTTTCCAAGTCCTGAAAAATCCCAACTTTTATCCAGTTAAGATACTCTAGCAATCATTCTGAATTCTCATTATTCAGGATGCCCTAAGAGTGGAAATCTTTCTATAGAATCCCAAACATTTTGGCATATTTCAGTTCAGTTTGGGGGGGGGGGGGTATCTTTTAATGCTATGATTTAATTTCTATCTCATCACGAGTCTTGAGGATTCATATTATTTTTACCTATCACAATTATTTTTGTTTAAAAGTTTTTTTTCATTCATTTGAGATTTCAACTCTTTATATCTATTTATTTGAGTGTTCAAGTCTTTGTTTCTATAACATATAGCTATTTATTTCAGGTCTTAAGTCTTTTTCAGTTATTTATTTAGAGTTCAAGTTATTTCATATATTTTTTCTTATTTGAAGGTTCTATTTTTTTCATCACCTATAAATTTATTTATTCAAGGGGTCATGTCTTTGCTTTTTTTTTTTATTTAAGGGTTTAAATTTTTTTATTTAAAGGTTTGAGCCTTTTTTTAATTTTTTTTATTTCAGGGTTCAAGTTTTTTTTATTTCTTTATAATGCGACTGGTATTTCTGAAAAGCATCAGGATGATTTCTCTTTATCTATAATGATAAAAGTAATAAAAATTTAATATCAATCTTTTATTACTTTTTTTATCAACCGACCAACAATTATTTCCCTTACATCTGATTAGTTGTTTCCCTTCAACTGATTAGTTATCTCCCTTATATTTATATTTTTTTTGTTTTTACATCAATTATAATTTATTTTACTAATATTTAGCTTCATTAAGTAGTAATAGAAAATTAATTTGCTTTGATTTACTTAGGGAACTCTTTCTAGGAATTCTTATTTAACATACACTTTCTCTTGACACCGTTTTACAAAAAATATAACCACAATTGTAATTTAAAATTTTTTTTATTCAAATTTACATGAGAAATAAATCTTTATAAGCATGATATTGTCTGTTCTGTTTTCTTTCATTTGTTTTTCTTTTTTTCTTTCTTTCTCTATAATTGTTTTATCACCTTTTTTTCCTTTATTACCTTACATCTTTATTAATTTTTTCTTTTTTTCATCCTTCCTTTTCTTTCTTTCTCTGTATCTTTCTTGATTAAGTTGATATACCCATGCAACTGATATTTCTGAAAAGCATATTAATTTCTCTTTGCCTGTAATGAAAATAAAGTAAAAATAAATAATTAAATGAATATTAATTTTTTACTGATAATTTTCTACCTGCATTTTTTAAATATTATTACTTATATTTTTCAACTTTTCGTTTCAGAATACTCTGAGATTGGAAAAATGAAGACTGGTTCTAGCCCGAACGAGTGAGGTCTTCTTGTACAAAAAAAAACACTTACAACCTTACAAGTGGTTCTAGTTTCTTTCTTAACGAAGTCTATAATTTTTTAATTTTCGTATTTAAATTGTGAAAATTTAGGATTAAAAATGTTACTAAGTTTTAAAATGTTCCTCAGTTTGAAATTTAAATAAAAAATACTATTTCTTTTTAACCACCCTAAAAAGCAGAACATCTTGTTCGTAATAAAGTGCATTCTATTTTAAGTTGTCCTTTTAATTGAAATATTAGTGGAACAAAGAATAATCCGGTAATCTTCTAGTCTAAAGAGAGACTACTCCGTTAAGAAAACTTATAACACCAACACCAACACCCCAGAATTTGGCCGGATTTTACGAAGCTATAGTAAAGTAAAGTACTCCACTTTACAGCGTTACGAGGTCACAACGCTAAACTAGAAGATTACCCATATATTTTCCATTGAAGAAGTCAAAGAAACGAAATATTCATCGTTAAATGAGCTCATATAGCAGTTAGTTCTTAAGTTTCTGCAACAATTGAGGAAGAAAGGACAGACGACGGATGTATATGAAGATATGTCCCTCTTGCAGAAAGATAACATTTTTAAAGTTATTGTCTATTTACATTAAAGGTGAAATAATATTATAACCTGTCCCTTTTTGGGTCAGAGATGTTTAAGCTTGCAGGCAGCTCTCTCTGCATAAGCACAAATACCACTTAAATAGTTAGGCCATAAAAACAAAAAGGACGCCACCTTTTTTTTTAATGATCATTTGTGCATTTCCTAGACGTCCAGATAACTAATGAAAACAAAACGTCTATTTATTTTGTATCTCAGATTTTACAATCATGAACAAAAAAAGTTGGTAAAGAAAAAGAAACATTAAACAACAATGTAGCATAACAAATTAATTTTGAAAGTCTTAATGTAAATCTTGCCTTCAACTTCACTTTCCCAGAGATCAATGTTTTAGGTCAGGTCATCATCTCTCAAGATGATAAATTTGGGTTTGATGATTTCGGAGACAGAAACAAAACAAGCAGCGAGCGAACCTGCATGTGGAAAATACGAGAAGACTAAGCAAATAAGTTACAAATAAAACGGATTTTGATTGGTTTCTACGAAATGATAGTCGTGGAAGTCCGATGTATAGAGCGATTTGATTGGTTTGTGTCTTCAGCGCAGGCGCAGTATCATTTCAAGAAATTCTTTGGACCAGCCTGGCTGGAGTTGACGTTGGTGGCAGAAAAAAAAGATAAAATACGTCGAAATATTTATTTCTTTTGTTTATTAAATGTTCTGAATTTGTCAGAACTCTCGTCAACTTTTCAAGATGACTCGTAAGTAAGATGTTGTCCTTATTTGATATTTTTGTTGACACTGTAAAAGATATTTTTTTTATTTGTTATCAATTCTCGTCCATAGTTTTGCTCTACGTTTCGTTCTCCCCCATTGTTGTCTATTTTCACTTGCAAATTTGATGTATTTATTCGGTTTCACTACTCGCTAAAAAGATGCTTTCATTTAAAGAAAATTTAAGTAGAATATTTCTAGACCTATTTCAATGTTAAGTGTGGGTTGTTGGAATGATTGATATGTTTTATCAAGTAAGTCCTAGAGCAAGCAAGAGCACTCAGTCAATTATTGACGTCATGAAGTCGAATTATTATTATTATTTTACGATTTCAAATATATATTTTTTTAAATAATGCTCGATTTGACACTTAACGTTTGAGTTAGATAATTTGTTTTTGTTAATGATTTTCAAAATAATTCATTACTGCAGCCAAAACTTAAACAATTCAATTTGTACCTGGTGAAGTGGAAGTGCCCTCCCTTCTTGACCGCCGCCGCCGTCTCCTTCCCAATTGATGTTTTGTTTCCTAAAAGATCTGAACATTGTTTACGTTTCAATTTTTTTTCTAATTTAAAACAAAATCGAATTACTTCATCATCAATGTGGGATTTGTTGGCAAGTGGAACTTGGTATTTATTTTTCTGTAATTATTCTTTCGGAAGATTTAATTGAGATTCTGTTTCTTGCTTGTTTTCTTTTAGACAACAACTTAAAATCATTCTTCGATGTTTTGTCACAAAAGATAACCGAACGCAACCACCGCACCTTTTCGAAAGAAAGCTTCTTTCTTTCAATTATTTGAGGTTCTAATTCTTTAAAACTCAAGATACCTTTTTTTTTTTCAACCGTTTTTAGTACTCCTGGCGGAATGAGTTTCAAAACTTTCTTTTTAATGTTTGGATCAAAAACCAAATTTAGAGGGTTTCACAAAAGAAAGTTTAATATTGGAACTCAGGTGTATCCTTTTTTTTTTTTTTTTTTGCAAGCCATGCAAAAAAGAAGAAAAAAGGCCACCTTAGCTTCATATAGTAGTGAGCGGCAAATCTTAAGACGTGTTCAGTTTTCTTAAGAAAGTTTATTTTTTAATATTCTACCAAAAATCAATAAATTATCGAATCGATATGAAATTTTCACCGATTATTAAGGGAAGAATGAACTTTAGAAATAGTTATTTTTTACTTGTTCAAAAAATATTTTTATTTTTTAATATTAATTAGTCACAAAACGATCTTATTTATAACATTATTTCAAAATATTTGCCAAAGATGCACATATTGCAAATGCCCACGCGCACACACTACACCAACAACACACACCACCAACCAGTACCAGTCAAGTCACCACCATTAACCAGGAGGCACCACAAAACAGTGCGTAGTGATATTTGTGTGGAAATGAAGGAAGGAAGAAGAAGACAAAATTAAATTATGCTGAGCAAACTCTTTTGGAAGCCTTGAGTGAAAAAGAAATTATGTTTACTTTTTTTTAATTGGTGCTCTCTGCTGAGTAGGAGCTAGAGGGAGACCAATAACAACGTCAACGACTCAATGGAATTAGGACTTCAATTGTTCGTTAACTATTTCGCACAAAGTTTCTTATGTTTTGATTTTGTGTAAACAAAACAATTCTTGCTTGAAATAAAGTGTCTAGAACTTAAGATCAAGAATTTCTTATCACTTAAGTTATGAGAAATCAATTACTGTTTTTATTATTTTTCACTCAATCAGCTGTTTCTGTTTATTGTCATTCACTGTGGAATCTTCACAAATTACTACTGTTTGTTGATTTCTGGACTACTGATTTAATTCGTAAATTGAGTGAGTGAATTATAACAACAGTTACAACAACAGTCAACAACACACCCACCAGCCACACTGACACAGCTTTATTTTAAATAACTCCAGTTACCGATGATGACTTAAAGAAAAAGGATTAAATTATCAATTATTTATTTTCTTGACAAGGCTATCGATTTTTTAAAGAAAATTTCTTTCGCCTGAGATACCATTGACAATCTGTTTTATTTTCGGTCTGTTGTGTGATTTTATTCACGCATTTTTTTTTTTGTGTGTGTGTGGGGGGGTCTCCCTCCCCTGCTATAAGTCACCATCACCACCCACCTGAAAACTATAAAAACAAGATTGTTGGAATAAATCAAAATCTTTGTTTTAATTTGTTTCACCACAAAACACCATTTCCATTCCTGTTCGATTAAAGCATCAAAAGTTGTAGATTGATTTCCACCCAGCAGTGAGCGCACTGACTGACTGCACTGTGCAGTCAGTCAGTGCTTTCACTTATTTCCATCAGTTTCCTTTTTTTGTTTGTTTACGTAAAAAAGTGGTTGAATTTAAATTTGATTCTTCAAAATATCCTGGCGTTTCTATTTGCTAACTTTTGGCAATTATTGACAACATTCGACCATCGACGGAAACCTCTCTCTCTCTCTCTCCGTCTGTCTGTCGTGTGGGAAACGGAACTGTCCGAAAAATAGGTGTACGTACAAATTATTGGGTAGGTCAATTTGGGATAGTATAGGTAGTCGGATTTCGGATTCGTAATACGGGAGTTTGAATCCCAAGTCCTTTCCATCTACGTTCAAATTTTGACTAATACCCGCCCGCCAGCTATGGGTTAAATAAATTGTTATTCAGAAAACTATGTATGGACAAAATATCATCTGGCAAATTTTTTACTTTCTGCCTGATTTTACATCAATAGACGAAAAAATATTTCTCTTGTAGATTCCATTGTGCTGTAAAAGAATCTGCTCACCATTTCTGTCGCAAATCATTATTTCTCCCCCACACATAAGTCAACCCTCCCAACTACTTAATACTAAGGATTTCGGACAAAAATCAACCCCATTCCCAACCTAACCCTAAAATCCTAAAACCAAACTCCAAATCCAAAAAATGAAAAGAAAAAATACAAAGTGATCTACTTACATTGTTTCTCTTTGTCCCCGGCTTGTAGGACAACCTTCGCAGATATCCTTTTTTGTGCAAGTAACAGTAATCTACTAAAATTCGTACGCTGTAGTTTTAGGGCATGTTGGCCAGAGAATGTCTTCGTTAAGACATAACTAACCATTACAAATCATTCCTAAATGGAACCTAATCCATTGGAAAAACACATTTCCGGAACAATTAATTTCCAACGGAAAAGAAATATGACAGCGTGTTGTATGTGCTTGAAGGATACCATAAAGCAAGTGAGCATCTCTTGCTGTGAAACCAGGCAGAAAGTAAAAAAAGTACCAAACGTTTATCAAAAAAAGATTGTTCTCGGCATTAAATGACCTGAAGACGTTGATATGCTGTAAAACACAAACAAAAAAATTATCAAACTTCATCTCAAGGATTGTGAAGGTAACAATGATAAAGGTAAGGATAACAATGCAGAAAATAGGTGTACAAATCATCCAGCCTCATCTCAAGGATTGTGTAGTTAACAATATAAAGATGAAGACAATAGTCCATAAAATAGTTGTACAAATTATTAAACCTCGTCCCAAGGATTGTGCTGAAGGCAACAACAACACCAATGTTGATGAAGACAACAGTGGAGAAAATAGGTGTACTAATTATGAAGCCTCATCTCAAGGGTAACAATGATAGGGATGGAAACAACAGTAAAAAAAATAGGTGTACAAATAATCAAGCCTCATTTCAAGAGTTGTAATGGTAACAATGGTGGAAACAACAGTCCAAAAATAGGTGCACATGCTCTAGGATCTCCAAATAACAGAGAAAAAGAAATCTGAAAACTTGTTTTATTTCTGAAAAATTTGGAAAAACCAAAACTTTTTATCCCTTCAATTTATTCTTTTTAAAGGATGTCAATGTTATTTATTATCTGTTGAAGCTACAGTTCCTTATCAAACTTTCATTAATTAATCTTTAATTCTAATAATTCCTGTGTATTTGTTGATAACAGCCTGTAATAATAAAAGCAAATTAGAACCATAAAAATTTTTCTTTGCACAAACCAAAAAGAATTCAATTAACATTTCTTTCTATCTTTCACTAGCAGCACTCAGCAGGTAGAAAGACAACAACTTATATGCCTAACAAACAACTAATCTACCTTAGTGAGGATTCTGTTTTTATTTAAAAAAAACAAAAAAGCAACCATATTTTTACTTTGTGTATCTTCTTGATTGATTCGCAAAACTTGTATATTTACCAAAGTAGGCGGTATCCCCCCACCCTTTGGGCGCAGCTTTGATATCCATGGAGAAGGCAGTAACACAAAAATAGGCAGTTGGGGGCAGTAACGTAAAGATAGGTGGTTTGGGGCAGTAACTAAAAAAATTCACAATTAATGGTAATTGTGAAGAGAAAAATATAGTTAATTATTATTGAAAATTAAATTTTGTGTTTAATATTATTTTAAATTTGAAGAAAAAAAAGTTTGATTATTAAGGGTTATTGTCAAGATCCAATAGGATGTTTCTAAACCAAATCCGAGCTTGTGTACTTATCATTGTTTTGAAATACATAATTTGTTTATTATATCGTTTTTACTTTGAAAAAAAAAACGTTACATATGTGTATGGGGTAGCAGATGCTAGCAATCTATATTAGAATCCAAGAGGGTGTTAGCCTGAAAAAGTTTGGGAAATCCTGTTGTATACAATGTTTCCTTACATTCTTTCAATTAAGTTGATTCCAGTTAAGAAAACTCTCCATTGATTTTGTTGTCACAAATAATGAAATGATTATTAAAATTAGTTTTGAGCTTATTTGGAAGGAATGTTCTGACTGTTCTAATTCCTCAGCCAGTCTTAATTGAAAAATTCAGATGTATTTCATTATATAATCCTTCTTATATTTCAACCTTGAAATAAACCTTTTTTTCCACTTTGCATCATCAACAATAAAATTTACTTTAGTCTTTCAATGCATGGACATGTTTATTCTTATCCTCCAGTGAAGAAAAAAGAAATTAATAAAAACAAATAAACTGGCATCTAGTAATAGCAACCAGGTTGAAAACTTTTACAAATAATTTGTCCAGTTCATAGTATTTGCTAAATAATGGCAGCATAAAGACTAAACAATTGAGATAAATATTTTAAATATTTTTTCCCCCAGGAAAATCTTTCCAAAAATGTATATAATCAATTCTTTTCAATTTAAAAAATATGATTTGTAAAGAGAAAAATAAAACCAAAAACAATTGGGTCATTTAAAAAAATAAAAGTTGTCTGAAAAGGAAAAAAATCAACAATAACACTAGGCAATGCAAGAGAGAGTAATAATGTTTATTTGAATGAGCAGAAGCTATGTGCCTTTCTTCCAAGAAAGAGCATCAGTTTACTTTCAGTTATCTTATTTGATTCAACCAAACTTACGTAGAACAATGATTTTTTTTTTTAAAGAATGCTTTATAAATTAATGAAAGCTTTCTTTAAGAAATAAAATTATCAACTTTTGGTTGAAGTAAAATATGGATAATATATGTTTGCTTAGTTGATAAGAAATCATTTATAAAACAAAAAAATTGTGTATGTTTTCTTCCTTCTCTTCCTCCCTTACCAATGTATTATCATAGGAATCAGGCAGGGGTGACCTGGAATTGTAATAATAGTATGGATTTCATTTGAAAAATCTTAAAATATTCCTTAATTTGAAATTCAGTTTCCCAATAAAATAAAAGGTTCTAATAACCTGAATACCATTATAGTTATATAAAAACTATTTTTGTTTTAACAAAGAAATACTCGTTAAAAAAACCCAGCTCTAATAGTATATTATCAAAACAACTGTATAACAAAATATGAGTTAATGATATAAAAGAATTTAGTCCTATTATGAGTGAATATGCTTTACAAAGCTGAATAATGATAAAAGTACATTTGTTTTGATCTGTGATAAACCATAAAATTCATAATCAAATAAATTACTTAAACAACTAATCTATCTATACATGTATATTATATATATATATATATATATATATATGGGAAAATAATAAAAATCAGATTATATTATTATATTAGACTACTTTCATTATAATGTTTCAGTTTATTTTAAAATCCCTCATAGGCATATACAAGATATGGCTTCTGAATATTATGTGAATAACACATAGTTTAAAGAGAATGCTAATGGTTGGAGAATGTTGACCTAATATAATAATTTCATCTGAAAATAAGCACACACACACCCATGAATATATTGATACAAGAGTTGTCAATTGTTGATCTCTGAGCAAAATTTGGCACAATTGGAATTGGCCTAAAAGCTTTTTTGTCATATATTAAAGACCTATTTCTAAAATCTCAAAATGTTTATGATTTTAATGTTATAAGTAATTGTAAGTATTAGACACCCATCAAACATTATTCCATAGATTTCCATTTTCAACAAAATCTCAAGATTCCAAGTGACTCCAGATAAGTATTCTACTTCTACTTCTAACTTTAATTAAAATTTATATTTACAAGAATGTAGGAAATGATTCTAGTTTTAATAGCGATAAAAAGAAAATGTGCCAATAAAATAGATGATGTAAACAATGCTTCTTATATTTCAATTTATTAACTTACAAACTTTGCTGGCTAATTCGTTACTTTTTAAACAATTCATAGTTTAAAGAATTAAATTAAACATTTTCATATCATCTTCATTGTTTTGCTGCTGCTTACTTGAAAGGAATTGAAATTTGAAGCAATCAGATAGGTCTTATAAAAGTATTAGGAAAATGTTAAAGCTACTTGAATTTTGATTTTTTTTTTGCCAACATTAACATTTTAAGATCTTTTCCCTCATTTTCTCTCTCTCTCTCTCTCCAAGAAAATTGTATCCACCCATTTTATTTCCTACTTTCCTATGTCCTTGACAACACCAAACATGACTTGTGTCATTTTTCTTCCCCATCATAAATAACACTTGTATCAAATTTAGTCTAAGTATTTTTCTTCTTCAGCTACTTTTTGGGTGTCTTGCAGTTGTTCCTAAAGAATCTGTAATATTGTTTTTTGTATGCAGATAAGCTTTAAGAACCTTTTCTTTTTAAAGAGAAACAAACTAAAGTTTTTATCTTTTTTCTTTCTTTTTTTTGCTTTATCATTTTTTATTTTCTATTTATATCACTCTAATATAGTTAAAATAGAATTATCAACAGTAATAAAATTGACCGAAAGAAAATATCTTGAAAGTTGCAATTAGAAATCAAATTTATACCCTAAAAATATTGGGATTTCATTTTTGCTATAAAAAAATTTTTAATTTTGCTATGAAATTTTATTTCCAAAAATCAAAAACCAATTTGATAATTTAACTTCAGAGTAAATCTCTAAAATTGATTTCTATTTTTTTAATTTAGATATTTGATTAAAAAATTACTACTTGGTTTGTAATTTGGATGTTGTTTATAGGTTTTTTTTCTTCATTTTTATTGCAAAAAATGATTTTTATAAGAAGTGCCTTGCTGCCTTCTCTAAGTGTTTACCTTCTGGCTTTGGACTGTATTCAGCTTTCAATAGGAAAGTTTGAGTTTATAAAAAGGTTCCAGAATTTGTAGTAGAATTTAAAAGCTTCATAGGAAGGTCAAATACCCTTATCTTTTGAATCCTTGTAGGTGTTACAATAAAGATGACTACAATAATATGAAAACCTGTGATTTTTCTTCAGTTTCAACACTTAAGAATTCTTCTTTTTATGTTAATTCATTTTTTTTGTTTTTTAATTAGATTTCATTTAAATGAAATATGAAAATAGCATAATCTGCATGGTATAAACAATTTTATTCATTTTCATAATTTCAAGGTAGGGGATTAATCTATTAACCCTTTTTAACACATAATTTCTATGACATGATTATTGTGCATAAATTGGTATTTTACCAGTTGAGAAATACCCTATGAGACCATTAACTGTGCTTAATCTGAAAGTAGGCTAGTCCAGAATAACTAGGTCTGGTTCTATTGACCATAAATCTTGAATGATCCGTGCAAAACTAATGGTTTCCATTTACTCTACTATTTAACAAGTTATCAGTGTATTTGTCATTCCTACTGTTATTTTTCTAAAATTGAAAAACATATTAGAATCTGATTTTTGTTATTATTAAAGACTTTATGGAACCTTTTACACACACTATTAAATTCCCTACAGAAAGTCAAAACATTGTGTAGTGTTGATTTTCATGCAAGTTGATTATTTACTGTTTATGTAACAATAAAAAGCTCACTCTTCAGATTCAAAAGTAAGTAATCTTTTGTAAGTTATCCTATGAAAAACATCACTTTTATGTTGCTTGTTTATAATTAGCATAAAAAGTGTTAAGATGTGATTTTCCTTGTGATACAACATCTCAAATTCTATGGTCATTTAATGTTGGGACATATTGATAAAATAGATTTTTTTTGTAATAATGTTTAACCTATGGATGGTATTTTATACCTTTACCAGGATATTATTAGTTTAAAAGTGAAAGTAATACAGACTGAATTTTATATAATGATTCCCCAAAACAATTATTATGAAGATGATAATCAAACTTAAATTTTAATCAATGTTGTATAGCCATGTGGCTCCATCTCTCCCTGTGACTGAGAGGGCTATCTTCATTTTCCTCCTGGACACACTTGGTCATATACACCATTCATAGACCTTTTTCTCTTCATTTGATAACCCGAGTTCTTTGTCTATGAATAGGCTTTCCTACCGGGCTGGGATCATCATTAGTTTTCAGTCAAGCCAGCTAACATTATGGGTTTGTTCATTTGGGGTGACAGCCCTTACACAAAGTCAACAGAAGGCTTTTTTACTTAACTAAATTACAGTATTACATAATACTAATTCTATCCCTAACACAGATGGATGGTCTTTCATTAATCATAAACTACCACAGGGGCCATGCTCCTGTCTTATCTTAATTACATTCTTTAACAAACTAATAGAGGGGTGTGCAAAGCCAACTTATTGTTTAAATTTTCAAACTCAGGAATTTGAATTGTAGTTATTTTTAATCTTCATAATTCTATAAGTTTTGGGTTCCAATTTCATGAAAGTTAAAAGAAAATTATTGTATATCAAAAATATGTTCTATATCATACTACAAAGTTTAGTTTGTCAGTCAAATTCTTATTGATACATAAAACTGAATGTTCATTTTTATTATTTTTAATTTAAACATGTTGAGTTAACACCATACAACAAAATAAACTATAATTTCAGAAACTTAACATTTTTGGGAATGAATGTTTCAAGTAATTAATGATATTAATGTCAGTGGAAATGCGTTTTTGTCATTTCCATGCATTTTAAGCCATAGTTGAGGAAAACTAACAGAAGTATCAGTCTAAAAATGAACATTGAAATTGTTTATGATGATTAAGAAGGCCATGTTTTTATGGATTTTCTCTATTTTTGAATAAAAGCTGATTTGTTCTGATTATCTTCCTTGTAAAATAAATGATTTAACATTTTTAGCCACACCCATCACTATGCTTATTATACTTGTGTGTCTTATATATATGTATATGACATATATATTCATTCTGTTTTAATGAGATTTAAAAAGAAAATCAATAATTGTGACATTAGAATTTTTCCATTTGCCTTGTTGAATTTGTTCAGTCAGTAAATTCAAATGGATGCACTTTTTTCCAAGTTGTTAATTTTCCATACTTGATTTGTGAATTTAGTCTTCAGTATTCTTAAAATTGATTGTGAGAATTGCATATAGGAACTGTGCTTCATCTATAAGCTGTATTACTTAAATAGATTTGAATATTGATTTCTAAAATTGAACAGCTTAGTTTTACATACGAATATATATATATTGTATAACTTTATCTTTTTAGCTTATGCTATTATAACCCTTGTTGATCATTAGCAAACATTTTTAATGCCATTTCTATGTATAGATCATAAAGAAAATCTTTTATAAAGTTAATCCATTTTCTCTTTGAAATTTTCTTTAATGTTTTTCACTGAACTTCAGTTTTGATTTTTCTTTCATTGGAAATCAAAAAATGTTCCATATTTACAATTTTATTCATCTCTTTAATGAAAAATTGTTTGTTTTTTTTTACAAATATACCAACTCTTAAACCACTTATTTATTAAATTTTAATATTTTATCTTCATTGTGTCCTGTTCAATTTTCATATTAATGCTTAACTGATTGTTCTATCCTCCAATGGATACAATATATAAACATTTTAAATAACTTACCAGAAATTGAATGCACTCTATTCACTAAAAATATTAAACCCCTCATCTGTGTGGGTGTTCTTGTGTGAATATTCTAATTCTGCATTGTATATATGACTGGGTTTTATCATTTTGAGTCAACATTAATCTAAAGTTTTCTCAAATATAATCTCACTCTATTAAGAAAAAAAAAATTCTTCAAAAGAACATAACTGAAGTAAGAAATTTAGTGTCACAGAACACATTTAGAAAACAGCTCCCTCTCTTTGTTAATTATTGATATTGGTTATTATTTGAAGGTGGCAATCAAAGAGACAAAGCTCGCCTGAAGAATTTAAAAAAGCAGCAGGATCAGAACAAAAAGTCTGGGGCTGACCAAAAAGGTGCTAACAAAGGGTTATCACTTGAGGAAAGACGTCGAAGGTAAAGGGAAAAAAGACAATTTTTTCTTTTTTACTTTTTAAATAGTTCTATTGTGTGTGTGTGTGTGTGTGTGTGTGTTTTTTTTTCTAAGATCTGAAAACCTTTACAAAATTCCAGATCTTATCAAACAGCATCAGAATATGACCTTTTTGTATTAAAGAGGTCATATACTGATGTTTCGATTGGTTTGTAACCTTTTTAATACAAAAAGGTTACAAACCAAATGAAAAGGTCTTTAAAAAGTGCTGTACGTGATTTGCTTTAATTTAATACACACACATACGTACATTAGGGTAGGTCGATTTTGGATCAGTAGATAAAGACCCTTAAAGAAAGTTGCAAAATAGTGTTAAAAGTTACAAGAAATATTTTTCTTCAAAAGTGTGTATTTTTTTGTGAATTACACTTTAAAGACTGAATAAATTGCGATTTAAACAAAAAATGACGTTAGGGGAAACCCGCGCCACTTTAATAAAACCCGTATTTTAACAAGAATAAAATGATACAATACGCTTGATTATAAATATTTTCAAGTTTACAATGTATTTTCTTTATAAATTAAAGGAAAATAACAAAATTAAAAAGAAATAAACCCTACAATATTTTATTTGATTTATAAATATCTTTTTACATATGCAATTTTATTTACGGTTTATATTTATGCTATTCACCGGTTGAAATTACCTCCTCTTTTTTACTTTTGCTTTTAAAAATACCACTAATTTGTTGATTTTTTTCCATTATAAGATACTTAACTATTTAAACAAATACAACTTTTCTGATTTGTTAATATTTTTAAAGTTAGTGTTTATTCATTAAAAAACCTGTTTACGAGCTAATCTCAGAAGTGATTTATTAATTCAATAAATTGATTTTTATATTCTTTGAGTGAAGAACCAACCATAATATGGTTAAAAAGAATTCCAA
>JAYKTE010020894.1:0-15669 GCA_036873565.1 Xipholeptos notoides
ATAACACCTAATCCAAGATGAGGACAACAGTAACAGTCCGCTAATAAAGATTGCTGTATTTATTTAGTATTGATTTTCTATAAGCGGACTGTTTGTCCTAATCCTTATGGATATTATTACATTACGTTTAGGCCGAAACGTAGTGTAATAATTAGGGTTGTGACAATATGCTTTTATTAAAGAATATTCTTGTCGTTACTTATCTATTTTGTGATTTTGCTATTTCTTTGAATTCTGTAGATATTAGCATGGCTGTGACAATATGCTTTTATTGAAGAATATTCTCATCACAGCCCTAATAACTATGGCTGTGAGGAGAATATTCTTTGATAGAAGCATATTGTCACATCCCTAGTAATAATACCTATAAACATGAGAACAAACAGTCTGCTAATAAAAATCAATATTAATAATTAATAATATTAGCCTAATCTTAATGAATTCCAAATAAATATATAGTATTTATTTATTTATTTATTTATTTATCTACTTATTTATATTTGGTATGTATTTTGTTACGCTCTGAAGATTAAAGGCAAATAAATGTAAACCGCAAGGGGAATCGAACCCGGATCCCCAGATTGTCTTCGTTATTTTTATCATAAAAGTCTGATGCACTACCCACTGAGCTATGAAAGCTGTACTTATACAGATAATTTTTGTGTTATTAAAAAAACTAAGTGTTGATAAAAAAAAATAATGTTTTACCAAAAATGATTGTTCTCGGCATTAAATGACTTAAAAAGGCTGATATGGATTAATAGTGCACATTGTGTTATTCAAAAAACTAAGTGTGGACAAAAAATAATGTTTTACCAAAAATGATTGTTCTCGACATTAAATGACTTAAAAAGGCTGATTTGGATTAAATAGTGCAGTGCACATTGTGTTATTCAAAAAACTAAGTGTGGACAAAAAAAAAAATAACGTTTTACCAAAAATGATTGTTCTCGGCATTAAAATGACCTGAAAAGGTTGATATGATATATACTTGGTCGAGCACTAACCCAAGTTCGGCACAAGGCCATTTTTATGTGGTCATCCCTGGGCTTTTTGTAATCAGTGTTCCCTTCACCTAGATGAGTTAATCTCCCGAGTTAACGAGCCTCATATGCCCGAGACAGCTTTAAGTGAACGCAATGGCTTTCACTGGGATTTGAACTCGTGTACTACGTATCGAAAGACCAAGCTTTTCCCACTGCTCCAACCTGGCTGTGTGTTGAGTATATGTGTATGTGTGAAATATGTATATTTTGGCAGCAAATCATTTTTTTAAATTAGAGTCATTAGAAATTTCCTCGAATTTATTAATTTAACACACATTTCTAAGCCCCTGAAGATGGACTGCTTTAAGTCCGAAAGCGCTAGGGATACACAAAAACATTTGGAATATATAAAAAACTTTTTGACGGATATTAAAAGAAATATCCGAAAAATTGAAAGGATTTGTTTTAAAGAACAACGACAGTACACGTCGTTAACGTTTAATGAAACATGTTTAAAAAATGATTTTCTGCCAAAATACACATATTTCAGGAATTTTAATATATATATTTCATAATTTAAAACAATCTAATGAATGGTTGATCATTAGACTTACTTATAATTTATCTTTTCAGGTGAAAGTATAATAGATGAATGGATTATGGAAAGAATTATTGAGGAATTAGAGAATCAGGTAATTTTTTAAAGTTTTGTTTGAAATTATTTTTGAAAATGAATAAGAATTATCTAATTTTCATTTGATTTAAATGTTAATTTTTGAATATAATTTCTTTTTCTAGAGCCATGCAAGCATGCAGAAAACCATCAAAACTGTGGAAGGACTTGGAATAGAGTATGATGAAGATGTTATCTGTGATGTTTGCCGTTCTGTAAGTTCCATTATTATATCTTTTGATAAAGATTAAATCAAGAAAGCTATTTTGTTATTAATGAATGTGACCATAAAATTTCAATTCATTTTATTTGATAAAATCATTTTAATTGTTGTTTTGAATCATTGTCAGTTCACTTTATTCTAATTATGTGATTTATAAAAATCATTCTTGTCTTGTCTTATTTCAGCCTGATAGTGAAGAGAATAATGAAATGGTGTTCTGTGATGGCTGTGATATTTGTGTTCATCAGGTAACATCTATTAGATTTTTAAGATTGTTAGTTCATTTAGAAGAAGACTACACT
Organism: Xipholeptos notoides; assembly: GCA_036873565.1. Lineage (NCBI taxonomy): Eukaryota > Metazoa > Mollusca > Cephalopoda > Idiosepiidae > Xipholeptos > Xipholeptos notoides. The sequence goes on from JAYKTE010020894.1 coordinate 2,185, forward strand.
TGGAAATTGTTTTTCGAAATCCTTGAAATGAGGCATAATAAATTGTATATTTAATATGCCGACCATGGTCCTCCTTTTATATACAGTGGAACCTCGGTTTTTGAACATCCCAGGACTCTTACAAATTGGTATTCGAACGAAAAAAAGACAAATTTTTGCATTAATTTTTTAACGGAATTCGGATTTTTTACCGGTCCCAGGAGATAAAAATGTGTAAAATACACAATGACAGATTATAGGTTAAATGGATTATCCTCGCTGACTCCCACTCGTGTTTGAGTATCGGGTACATGCTGTCTTGTCCATTATCTTTGTTGATTGTTGATGTAAAGATGAAAAGAGAGAGAAGGATGACAGTGCTAGTTGCTGTGGATGTTGTTTTGGGTGGTCGTGGCTGTGCGACGTCCATGCACACTCACTTGGCCTACATCACTTCCACCCTGTCTACATCGAGAGATGACAGGCGGTGTCCATGAAGCAGGTTGCATTAGGCTGCTGGGTTTCTGGATTCACCTTTATCACCTGCCCGACAGGTGTTTTTGGGCCAATTGTAATCAGTGTTACCTTTCACCTAGATGAGTTACTCTCATTGAGTTGATTGGTCTCATCTACCCGGGTATATATATAATTATATTTAACAAAGATGAGGCCATAAAACTAAATTTAAACTTACTCCCATTCTGTATTCTGCAATATGTTATACTTTGAATGTATTCAATTTTTTTTTTTTTTTTTTTGTGAGAATATTTCTTTTTATTATATTACTTATAATACATTTATTAGTATAATACTGTTAACTTTCTAATTTTGTCTGTAAATGTTTAGCATACCTAACACACTTTATATATCTAAACATTTTTTCCTGGTAATTATTTACAGCTCATTTTCAATTCAGAATGTGGTTAACTTTAGCATTCCTCTTCAATTTCATTCTTGGTTCCCCATACAATGAATAACAAATTTTTTTTGACTAAAAAGATTTACTTCAGAAGATATTAGCAATAGTTTTTAATGATAATAAGTTTGTATGACAAACATGGTTTAATTTTCAGTTTTTAATGCCTGAAAATACATGCACAATAGTGCTTTGTATTTAAACATTAACCATTCATTCTTTATTTTGTATATTAAAGATTTAACTTAGTTTCAATTCTTTAATCAATTCAATGTAACATTGCTAGACTGTATAACTAGGTTAATTTGCCCTCCTCTCTTAAGAAATTAAACTATAACAATTCATAAGGGGATATAACTCTTGAAACTGTATAATAGAATATCAAAATATTGTATATACAGGCATAACTATTTCCTAGCAATTGTACTTAATGTTTCTTTGTTCTATTGAATTATATATATTTTATTTCAAGTTTTCTTCCTAGCCTTTATTTGCTTATGATCTATCATGATTCATTTGGGGTTTTGTCTAAGAGTTCATTGAAATATTATCTAAGTAGCTCATTGGTTCTCGGTGAACTTATTTAGACCCTAATTTTTAATTAAGGATATGTTTTTTGGATAAAAAATATTCTATAAAAGTATCTATTTGGATAAGACAAGAACTGTCTATTGTAATAGTAATGTCGATATGTATAGAAATTAAGTAAAATTTTCCTCATGCAAGAAAAAAAAAAGTCTGCTTCTCAGATAAGGAAGGAAAATAAATGATTACTTTGTGTAATTTCTAGAATGAAACTAAATTGCAATATTTATGCTGGTATGTATTGATATTTACTAAGCATATTTTCACTTAAAAAAAACAACCTTTATTTTCTGTGTCTAAAAACTAAATAGTAATTCACTTTCATCAATTATATTATGTTTTTGCTTTTATTCATGGTTTTTATTTTTTTGGTTGTGTTTACTTTTAGGCTTGTTATGGTATTCAAGCAATTCCCGAAGGAAGTTGGCTGTGTCGGCCATGTGCTTTAGGAGTAAAACCAGTTTGTATATTGTGTCCAAATGTTGATGGTGCAATGAAAAGTACCAGGTATATTAACATGGTTTCAATTCTTTAATAAGTTTTTCTGTTAAACTATCGAACATTGCATTTTCTTTATCCTCATCCTCACTATTATGTACAATTTTAGAATCAAACTTTTTTGTCTGTTAGATAAAAATAATTTTTAGAATGTATATTTTTATTAGTTAGAAATAGTTAGAAAATGTTGTTTTTTTTCTGTTAAATAAAAATAACAAAAAATGTATTTTTCTACATGTTTCGCAAAATCCTCTAAATTGTTTGCAGGGGCGAGATTCTAAAAATAGATCCCATTTGTAAACTTCGATTCTAATGTTTTGTGATGAAAAAAAAAAAGGGTGAAACAAACCATAAAAACTTTAAATCCACCCTTGAATCTCAGCATTTCCCAATCATTTATTTTCATTACATTTTTACTTTTTGCCATCTGCTATTCTTGAATTGTTTCTGGAAACCTATTTATATTTCCAATTCATCCTAGAATTTAAGCTTAATGTGTTATAACATCTCTGATGTAGTGTTTAACTTTATTTATTTCTGTATGGATATTGTAAGATATCTTTTTATTTCTTTGTTAAAAAAAATCCCCTTATTTCATATACTTCCATTGTTATCTATATTATTTTCATGTTCATTATTTATTGATTTAACAGAAGTGGTATGAAATGGGCTCATGTAAGCTGTTCCTTGTGGATCCCAGAGGTTAGCATAGGCTGTGTAGAGAAAATGGAGCCAATTACTAAAATTTCACAAATTCCTGTAAGTAAATTATTTTTAAAATATTTACTGATTGAGATATTTTTGAAATTAATATATTTAGCTCTTATGATAATGTCTAAAGTCTTCTAAAAGAACTTTACATTTTCCTAATAAGATATTAATCCCAAATTAATCATATAATTGGCAAGTATTTTTTTTTTTTTTTCTACTTTGGATCCCAGAATAATTTAAACTTTTTCTATCACAATAAAAATTGATTATGCTTTCAACTTTACGTTACATTTTTGTTATATAAGTTATTTAAAGATTTTATTTTTAGGATTGATTTTAAATGGGATTCTTTTTATTGATTTAAAATTACTTATTTCCCCCCAAAATTATTTTTCATTGTAGCCAAGTCGTTGGGCTTTAGTATGTTGCCTTTGTAAGGAGCGCATTGGTGCCTGTATACAATGTTCTGTAAAGACTTGTAAAACAGCTTTCCATGTAACGTGTGCATTTAGAAATAATCTTGAAATGAGGACCATACTCGAATCTGAAGAGGAGGGAGGTGTGAAATTGAAGGTATTTGAAATAATTTCTTTGATTTTCAATATATTTATTGTGTGATGTTTTAAGATGTAATTATCATTTCATCAAATTATGCATGTCTGAACATTAAAATCTATCTTTTAAAAAAAAATGTTCAATTGATATTTTATCCAATCATACTAGGCATTAACAATAATGATTTATCTAAGGATCCTAATACAGAAACAACATTTTGGCAAGCACTGTTGCAAAATAAAGTATGGCTAACCTATTTATATTTTAGAAAAAAAATTAATATGTTTTGATTAGGAAGACTATAAAATGAACTCCTTTTTTAGGATACTGATGCAATATTTCATTACTATAATCATGTTAAAATTGTTTCTTTGCATAAATGTGTAGGACTAGATTTTTCTAATTTTTTAGAACTCACTCAATAGAGTAAATTCAAAGTCTAAGAATTTAGTCTAAAACATATCAAACTAACATATTTAGATTTCTTTTTATTATTTTCTTTGTTTTTTCCCCGTTATCAGGCCTATTGTCCCAAACACAGTAAAAAACGTGAACGATGCCAATCTGATTCTGAGATCGACTCGCCAAGAAAAGATCAGCTTTTAAGTGGCCAGAATGAATTATCACTTGAAGATAATGGAAACATGCGTGGATCACGGTAAAATACTTAACATATAAATGCTTTTCTTTTTAATTATGTTAATGTAAAATCTGATTTAATTTTAACAAATATGGAATTCATTGTAAACAATAATTCTTAAAAGAATGTAACACTAGAAACAAAAGCACATCATTTTTTTTACGAATGAAAATGAGAGAAAGATAAAATACCTCATAATAAAAATTATAAACAGATCAGTTTTGATGTTTTGCAGCTTTTTAAAATTCCAACCACTAAAAACAAATGTAATGTGAAATCATTTTTCTTTTTACATATAGTTTAAATAAAACCAAAAGTTTGTCTTGATTCACTGTATTTTTCTACTTAAATCTTTGAAACAAGTTGCATTTTTTAATGACTAGAATTTTCATTAGTGAAAACCTTAAAAGAAATAAATGTATTAAAAATCAAAATCTCTCAAATTTTCTTTTGCTCTTTTAGAATTCTTCTTCTTTTGGGATGCCTAATATACAGTAAAGATAAGAATGATAACCCAAAAAATTAAATGTGTCACAAACATTTGCTGTAAAAATACATTTTTTGCTGTAAGATTTTGTTATTTTAGGGAAAATAAAACAAAAGATTAACAAAAATAAAATTAAAGCAGAATGGTTAATATATTCTATTTAAAAGAATATATTATATATATTTGATCAAAACAAACAAAATCTGCTAGTTAAAAAATATATTCACTAAATTTTAATGTCTTTTTGGATAACGACATAAAAATTTAATTAGGTTTTGGCCTTTTTTTTTTTCTGAAAATATGCCTAGAAACTAGAAGAGTAAACTGATTGTGAAGTTTGGTATTGACGATTAACGTTTGATTTGTGATATTGCTAAGATTGTGAGAAAGTCCAATAGTAATAGTTTTTGAATAAGAAAAAGACTTTCATGTATAGCCAAAAAGCTACAGAATAGGCTTAGAGAAGCAACTAATAAGCAAGACAGATTGGTAATGAATATACAAAAAAAAAGGACCGTTTTCAACTGACTGTTTCCAGAGTGAAACAGGATTATATAGATGATTATCTACAATGCCTCTATCTCCACAGAAAGAGCAGAGCAATCTGTCAAGAAATTTTTGTTGGAATTAAATATTACTATGATCGAGTGACCTAGTCCACTTAAATCCAATTGAAAGTATTTGAAAGTTATTAAATGAAAAAGCTAAATGAAAAAAATCTGATTTGTTAGTGTTTTACAGCATATCAACTTTTATAGGTCATTTAATGCTGAGAACAATTATTTTTGAATGTCTTTTTTGGCCATACATAGTTTTTTGAATAACACAATATACATTGTTCAATCCATAGCTGGAGGAAATGTGGGGATTCATACCTTTCCCAAGGGTATTAGTCCAATTATGAATGTAAATGAAACGACTGGGATTTGAATTTATTTATTACGATTTCAAAGTCTGACTGTCCCAAGTGGACCTCAGCTGAAATAAAACTTGGAAATGTAGATGAGTTTTGAAATTATTTAAGGGAAGAATGGAAAAATATTCATTGAAGAGTGCCATAATTTATTTCATTCATGCAACAAAAGATATGGAATTGTTCTGAAAATAATTATAATTGTCTACATACCAAGTACTACTAATAAACCTGTATACTAATCTTTGCCTGGATAGGATGTTTCCAACATGATTGTAAAATTTTGTTAATCATTATGATCACCTAAATACATAATATGTAATATATTTTTTAAAATAAAATATCCAAATTAAATTTGTTAAAAATTGTATTTTAATTTTTATTTTAGTTTATCTTTATTGCTTTATCTTTTAAAAATACCAAAAACTAAAAGTTTTACTACAGAAGTTTGACTCCTTTATAATTTTTTTTAGCTGTTGTTCTGTTTTTTATGATTAATTATGCTCATTATCTGGACATCCTAATGTTTGAAAATAAATGTCTTAGTTATTTTCTTTTTGATTTACAATTACTTTCATTTTATTTTTCAGACTAGCTCAATTGGAAGAGGATTTTTATTCTTTAGTAAATGTAAAAGAAGTTTCAAAAATTCTCAACATTGAGCCTGGTGTGGTTGATATTGTATTTGTATACTGGAAATTGAAACGAAAGGTAAATATTTGAATAAACTGATTTTCATTACAATTATTTTATGATTAAAATATAAGAGAATAAGAGAAAATATTAATTAGGTTTATGCTTTGATTTCGTCTCATTTATTTATATAAAATTAATTTCCTAGAGTTAAATTATAATTTATTTAAACTCTTTTAAGTTAACACTAAATGCATAAATTTTATGTAGATTTTCTATTTTTATAAAAAGGAATAGCATTAATTAACAATTCTTAAACTAGTTAAAAATAGCAAATATCGAAGGTCATCTGCAAGAATTTAAACCTATAAGACTGATTATTTTTAAAATCAATTTAACAAAAAAAACTGATTTAAATAATTTTTTTTTTTTTTTTTTAAAGACTAACTTTGACCGTCCGTTACTGACTCCCAAACAAGATGAAGCTAGCTTTTTAGAAAAACAACAAGAAGACAGCTTAGCTGCCCGAATGAAAATGTTTGTTCATTTGCGTCAGGACCTTGAAAGAGTAAGTGATATCTTTCATTTCTTAATAAAATCAGGAGAAAAGCACACACAAATACATATACATTAAATTATGATAAAATAAAAATGGATTTCAACATTTATCCAACACAACCATGTAAATACTGATATTTAGAAACAATCAGAATTGCATCCATCCCTGAAGATGGACTTGTAAAAGTCCAGAAGTACTTGTGTTTACTGATGATATGTAAAAATATTCAAGCTTGATGTTAACTTTTATAATAAAAGTAGAAAAAAAGTGTATGGTTAAAACAATTGTACAAATTGAACTCAAAATTTAGAATTCCCAAGATTAGATAATACAAGGTGTCCAAAAAGTTGCTGTGCAGTAGAAAATGATGTCTTAATGCCAATGAAGGACATTTCCAGCATTTTCTTTAAGATAAACTGTGATACTCTAAATAAATAAAACCTTTTTATTGGTAAAAAAAATTGTATTGTCCAAATGTTTTATAATAAAATTTAGTGTTTATTAGTTAATTTAAATTTCTATATACCTATTCAAAGTGCACAGTAACCTTTTAGGCATCGTGTATTATGAGTTATACAATAGAAGTGCAGTTTTTATTTTTATTATAAACTGATCATAAAGGATACCTAAGTGCCAATCAATTACAACTACATTTAGTTATTTCTAAACCATATATCATAAATTAAAATATATTCACAAGGATTAATGTATTTTTCATTTCAAAAAGTTTAACTATAATCTAACACTTGTTTTGCCACTTTCCTTAAAATTATTTTAATCAAGTATCTGAATCTAATGATTCTTTAAATTTACCAAAAGTTATTACCAATAATTTTTTACATTATTCATGTATTGGTAATCTAAGTAAAATTCCTCCCCAAATTGTTAATTTAAATAAAAAAAATGTTCTCATTATTTTTTGTCTTCAATTCACCTATTTTCATGGTTTTCTTAATTCTGGAATTCTATGGTTTTATTTTTGGTCGGGTAATGCACTATTTTTTTCTTATTTTTTTCTTTAAGTGATTTTATTTAGATTTAACTTTTTATTTTTATTTCTCATTTTAGGTACGTAATCTGTGCTACATGGTGAGTCGCCGTGAAAAGATCAAGAGACAGTACTACCGGATCAAAGAAAGTATATTTCAGGCTCAAGTGGAGTTACTTACTGATGAAACTCTTGTGATAAGTCCTCGAGAGGTTGAGAAAATTCTCAAAAAGTACCAGGATGACAGTATTTATAATGAGTTTTTGTTTCAGGATCGAGTCCCTGACACAACAGCTCTTTCAGACTGGGGCATCTCTCGAGCGGGTTACGAAGAGTTTATCAAGCGTCATTTAACATTTGACTTTGGAAACAAGCATTCAATCTTCGGTGTGCAGCAAAGACCAATTGTAAATAAAGGATGTGTCCGTAAGAAAGCACGAAAGGCTGTTAATTCTGATAGCCCATGTGAAAAATCTCCTCGGTACAGTATAAAAAAGTTGATTCCTCGAAAGAACAAAGAAAACAGTCGATGTGATGGAAGTGCTTTAACTGATGACGACGACGACGATGATGATGATGATGATGATGGTGATGAGGATGAGGATGAGGATGATGACGAAACGCCCATAGAAATTAATAGCAAAAAACGCTTGCCAAAAAAGGTAAGAAAGTCCAGAAAAAATTCGGAAAGCATTTTAAGAGGTACAAATTCCAGCCTTAAAGGAAATAAAAGCAGGCCCTCCTTAGACTGTGTGAATAAAAGCAGGACTTTCTCTTCCAGTACCCCCACCAGACAGCAGAAGGTTTCAAATCGAAAGATGATGAAAATCAAAATGATTGAGAAGACTTTGCAGAACAGCAATCTTGATGATAGTTATTCCAAAAATTATTCTTTATCATTACGAGGAGGAATAAAACAGGAGGTGGAAGAAGAGGAAGATGAAAATGAAGATAAATCAAATGTCATTGTTGATAATAGCAGTCGGAAGAAGAGTAATATTTTTGCTTTAAAGAAAAGAAAAACCTCAACGCAAAAAGTGAAACAGGAGAGCTCGCAAACAGACGACATAGTTGCCCATGAATCAGATGAAGAGTTCCATCGCTATTCTGTTTCCACCCTTAAGCCAAATGGTCACATCCCAGAAAGTGTCAAGGCTGAGCTAAATGGCCTCTTGAAAAAATCAAAGTTACTTGTTGATGAAAAACTGCGGGAAAATATGCAGATGAAGCTTCTTCATTCCAAAAAGGTTCAATCATTGATGAATGGTTTGAAACGAACTTCACAGCAGCCCATTTACTTTCGACTTTCAAAAAATTCACGCAAACTTTCTCCATGTTTGAGTGAAAATCATTTGACAATCGAAAGCAAAGATGATTCCGTAATGAACCGAATATCTTCAGACATTTATGATGCATGTGTGCAAGAAAATTGGTATACCAACCATTCTTCTTCACATGGGGGCATAGCCAATTTTAAAATTTCAAAAAATGTAACTCTCACTGGTGATAAGCCCCATTCTTTAACTGATGGAGATGGAGGCCTACATGCGGAACATTCTGATAAAAATATTCGTAAATTATCTTGTTCACGAACATCTTCAGATCGCAGAGTTAGACGTAAACTTGATAGTGACTTGGACTCCTGTCAAGGGAGTGATACTTTAAATGATTCCTCACCTGCACTCCGAGACAGTGCCAAGTCTCAGGTATCAGTTATAAATAGTGTAGACAATTACAAAGATGTGCCAAAAGCAGTGTTACAATCTCGACTTCCCGTCTATGATGATGACTCCGAGAACATTGACCATGGCATATGCATTGACTCTGTCAGTCGTCTCTCGGACATTCCGAGACGGATTACGCGCAGCCACACTACAGACTGGAATGATGAAGATCCTTCAGATCAAAAACCTTCTCAAAAACATTTTTCTAAAAGCAAGCCTAATGAACTTGCAAAAATGAATTATGTTTTATCAGCTAGCTGATAGCAGTATTGGCTGTATTGCATCTATCATTTTTTACTGCTGATATGATATCATAATCATCACTGCATGGTAATATGCTCCCCTTGGTGCAAAGATTTTACTGATGATGGTGGTGATGTGCATAAAAAATGTGAAATTTTGTTTTAAAACATAGAAAAAACCCCAAAACAATATATTGTGCAATTCTGTCATACACGAGCAATTGAAGTAATATATATGTGTGTATGTGTGTGTGCGTGCATATATATATATATATATATATATATATATATAATGATAAACATACAGAAATGCATTAATGGAAATTATTTAAGTTAAAAAAACAAAGGGAAAATATCAATGTTGAGCCTAGAAATAAACCACTAATTTTGCCTATTTCTGGTTGTTGAAAACTTCTCATTCATATATTCTTTTTATTTTATTTTTTCTGGGGGTGGTTTTTTCCCTTTTTTATTTTAAGATTTCCTCCATCTTACAGGATTGAAACAATAAAGCATCTGAAAGATTTTGGTATATTTTTTGGTAAAATGTAAGGTTTCTAATAATATAGTAAAAAGTAGTGACAAAAATCCTTAAATAGACCCCGTGTTTTTTAAAAACTTTTTTGTATCTTTGAAGGAATGAAATACAGCTTTCATTTGTTGCAAGAATTAATTATTTCTTTTGAAATAGAATAAATTTCTAAATTGTTAGTATATCTATAATTACTTATAGAACTAGTTTCTTTTAGGAATACTTGTGGCTTTTTTGTATTTCACTGTAACACTGGGGATAAGTATTTTTTTTAATGAATGGTTGTAAGGAATGTGGAATTGGTTTATTATTATTTTCATTACATTACAATGTAGTGAAAATAATAAAGAATAGTTACACATTTAAAACTTATATTTTATCTTTCAAACTTCATTAGAAATAAAATTAAAAAACTAGCAGATGCCAATAATTTTATTAATTCAAAGTATTATATTTTTTTAGAAAATGTTATTGAATATTCAGATTTTAAATTAGTTGTTGGTCTTTTCAATTGGGATTTTTTCTTCTATTGTAAATAATATTAGTGGTTGTACATAAAAATATCTCAATCTAGTATTTCATTAAATTATCATCCTTGAATTCTATTTAAATCACCAAAAATGTAAGAATCATTTTCATTTCATTTTATATTAGAGTATTTGGACTACTGTCTTCATCCTTTGCCAATGTACCCTCTAACTTCTGATTTTTCTTGGTGAACTTAGAGGCCTTCTTATCAAACCTGGGAACTATTCATACCAAAAATATCTGAAGGCTAATGGACACAGGCCAAAACCTATATATAACAATAATAATGAAAACGATAGTATTAAGACTCATTCAGACAATCCTTTCCATTTTGAAAAAACCCCCAGCAAAACCACAACATCTGACACAAAATACAAGTATAATTTTAATTACACCTATTTTTCTCAATGCAAAACTTGCTGAAGAGTTATTTGATAAAAAATGAGTGATAATATGCAAATAAAAAAAAAATACTGAGAAATAAATTGAAACAAAAATTGGTAAAATCGACTGACCTACCCATGACATGCCATAAACCTTCTTCATGCCTTCCTTCCTTTCATTTATTCATAAAACCAAAACACAACCAGTTTAAGTAGTTAAATCTTATTTAGTATTAAACCTAATCTTAAGGGGCTTAATGATAAGTCTAGTTTTATGTCAGATTGTACTGTATTTGATTTGTTATTTAGAAAATCATTTCAACATTTCTTTTTCAATACTTTATTAAATGGTACTTGACTGAAAAAGAAAAGTTTGTGTATATATAAAACCTGCACTCCATTTGGCCAATCAGTCATCTTGGGTTGTCACTGGTTAAAGGCCGAAAGGAAAAGAGCGTGTTGTACAAGTGTACAACATGTTAATTATCTGTACAGACAACCCTTTCTGACATGTCATGAGGGTTGGCCTTCTTCTGTTAAGAAGTGGGTGGAATAAAAATAGATTAAAGCTATTAGACCAAAATGAAAGGGAAGTCTGGAATAAAGTAAAGTAGTAAGTGTGTCAGCTTCTGGATCATGATTAGTGTTATAATCCAGCCAGTATGTAACATTTACATCGAGCTCATATGCTTTAAAAAAAGTATCGATCTTTTTATCCCTCCAGTTATGGGTTCAGCAAAAATGAAATTTATATAGAAAAATGGGTCTTGGCATTAAATAACCTTAAAGATTGATATGCTATTAAAACAAAATAAGATTATCCCACCTAAACTGGGGCCAAAAATAAATAGCTATACTTGTCCCAAATCTTGAAATATCATTGTTCTTGAGATCATCTCTTTTTTTTATTTGCATATCATTCAAAGTTTTCACAATGACAAATATTTTGATTTATTGTGTGGATGAACTAACAATAGGGAGTTGTTTATTCATCCTGACCATTTTTTTCAAGTTTAGCCAAATAAAATTTTAAAAAAAATTAATAAACATCATAATTTTTGCTTCAAGTAAAAACTTATATTCAAAACTAAATTTTTAAATTGTAAGCAGATATATATATAAAAGATTATTCTGTTTTTAATAATCTCACAACTACACAAAAAAACTGAATTATCCTTCTTGTAAATTGGCTTATTTTGTGACTGGATTCTCCAGTAGCTTTAAATATTTAGAATTCTCTTTTATTTCAATTATAACCAAAAGTAATGATATATAGTTAATGAAAATTTGTTCTTGAAAAGCAACAATATTCTAAGAATTAATATATAGTTGATTTTAAGAAATACAACAAAACTTAGGTGAAGTATAAACTGGTAATAAAATTTACAAATGCTAACTATAAACATTTATGTATGAAAGAATTATTTTTTTTAAAGGTTACAAGAGCTACAAATCACGAAAGAACTTTAACTTAAGAATTTCATCTTTTAAACCTTAAGTTAAATCTATTGTACTATCAATTACTTATGTCCTGTATAAATGTTGAAATTGTTATTAGAGGTGCATATTAGATTTATTACAAATGATATTTTTGATACAAATATTTCCTACTGATTAGCAGTAAGTAAACACTTGCTGAAACTTTAAATCCTTACTGATAGTTTGAAGTTTAATACACAAAGCCTCTTAAATTCTAGTTAAATTTCTGTCAGAATATTTCTCTTTTTGTAAGTTACATTTTACACTTGTGGGTTTTCTCTGAATGAATAACTATTAATTTTGAATTCTATAAGTATTATTTGGACTATTGTCCTCATCCCTATTATTTTATGTCTCACTACGTTTCAATCAAATTACCCTCAGGTGACCTAAATTGATTCATTGCTTTTAGATCTTTTTTTTTTTTAAATTTTGTGTTGGTTTTATTTTTCTTCTTTTAACAGAAGATTTGAATCACCCTTCGGCCTTCCTCAGGTGGAGTTTACACGGTTTGTTCTACTAGTTATTATTATCATAATCATAATCATTTTGTAGAGACATTACTACTGCAAGTAAGTACACAATCTTTTACCAAAGAATTCTAAATTTAAAAGGAATGTTAAAAAACCCAACAAAAATACGCTTTGCTTTCTCTCTCTCTCTCTCCTTGGAGATTGCAAACTACATATTCAATTTAAAAAAAACCTTTTTGACATTCTACTTGCGGACGCTATAGTCGGAAATAAATAACGAAAGGGTGTACTGACAGACAGACAGACAGGTTGAGTATTCTAGGGACAGACAGACAGACAATGTTAAGAATCTGTTTGAGCAATTTCATAACAAACAAACAAACTATTCTAGTCTTCCTTCACTGGGGGTGAGAGGGAGGCAGGCCTTAACTTGATGACCGGCCTCTCAATATCTGGTTGGGGGTGCCTAGGGCCTCCGCAGACCCCCCCAAAAATTTCCCGGGGGCTGCAAGTTCCCTAGGGGCCGCAAGGCTGTTTGGTTTTGTAGATCTATTGTAATAAAACAAAAGGAACAAGGATTAAATGATTGATTTGTTTAATGGCATATCAACCATCTTGGGTCATTTAATGCCGGATCCTCTTTGGGTATTGGAATATTAG